>CM070482.1:740000-757500 GCA_036324585.1 Champsocephalus esox | reverse complement strand
AGCCCAACATTAGCCACCTTTAGCTTAGCGGTGGTGACGTGAAGTCATGTGACCGTGCTGTAGTCCCTTTATAGCCCAACATTAGCCTCCTTTAGCTTAGCGGTGGTGACGTGAAGTCATGTGACCGTGCTGTAGGTCCTTTATAGCCCAACATTAGCCTCCTTTAGCTTAGCGGAGGTAACGTGAAGTCATGTGACCGTGCTGTAGGTCCTTTATAGCCCAACATTAGCCTCCTTTAGCTTAGCGGAGGTGACGTGAAGTCATGTGACCGTGCTGTAGTTCCTCTATAGCCCAACATTAGCCTCCTTTAGCTTAGCGGAGGTGACGTGAAGTCATGTGACCGTGCTGTAGCTCCTCTATAGTCCCAACATTAGCCTCCTTTAGCTTAGCGGTGGTGACGTGAAGTCATGTGACCGTGCTGTAGTTCCTCTATAGTCCAACATTAGCCTCCTTTAGCTTAGCGGTGGTGACGTGAAGTCATGTGACCGTGCTGTAGTTCCTTTATAGCCCAACATTAGCTTCCTCTAGCTTAGCGGTGGTGACGTGAAGTCATGTGACCGTGCTGTAGTTCCTTTATAGCCCAACATTAGCCTCCTTTAGCTTAGCGGTGGAGACGTGAAGTCATGTGACCGTGCTGTAGTTCCTTTATAGCCCAACATTAGCTTCCTTTAGCTTAGCGGTGGTGAGGTGAAGTCATGTGACCGTGCTGTAGTTCCTTTATAGCCCAACATTAGCTTCCTTTAGCTTAGCGGTGGTGAGGTGAAGTCATGTGACCGTGCTGTAGTTCCTTTATAGCCCAACATTAGCCACCTTTAGCTTAGCGGTGGTGACGTGAAGTCATGTGACCGTGCTGTAGTTCCTTTATAGCCCAACATTAGCTTCCTTTAGCTTAGCGGTGGTGAGGTGAAGTCATGTGACCGTGCTGTAGTTCATTTATAGCCCAACATTAGCCTCCTTTAGCTTAGCGGTGGTGACGTGAAGTCATGTGACCGTGCTGTAGTTCCTTTATAGCCCAACATTAGCCTCCTTTAGCTTAGCGGTGGTGACGTGAAGTCATGTGACCGTGCTGTAGTTCCTTTATAGCCCAACATTAGCCACCTTTAGCTTAGCGGTGGTGACGTGAAGTCATGTGACCGTGCTGTAGTTCCTTTATAGCCCAACATTAGCCTCCTTTAGCTTAGCGGTGGTGAAGTCATGTGACCGTGCTGTAGTTCCTTTATAGCCCAACATTAGCCTCCTTTAGCTTAGCGGTGGTGCCGTGAAGTCATGTGACCGTGCTGTAGTTCCTTTATAGCCCAACATTAGCCTCCTTTAGCTTAGCGGTGGTGACGTGAAGTCATGTGACCGTGCTGTAGTTCCTTTATAGCCCAACATTAGCCTCCTTTAGCTTAGCGGTGGTGACGTGAAGTCATGTGACCGTGCTGTAGTTCCTTTATAGCCCAACATTAGCCTCCTCTAGCTTAGCGGTGGTGACGTGAAGTCATGTGACCGTGCTGTAGTTCCTCTATAGCCCAACATTAGCCTCCTTTAGCTTAGCGGTGGTGACGTGAAGTCATGTGACCGTGCTGTAGTTCCTTTATAGCCCAACATTAGCCTCCTTTAGCTTAGCGGTGGTGACGTGAAGTCATGTGACCGTGCTGTAGTTCCTTTATAGCCCAACATTAGCCTCCTTTAGCTTAGCGGTGGTGACGTGAAGTCATGTGACCGTGCTGTAGTTCCTTTATAGCCCAACATTAGCCTCCTTTAGCTTAGCGGTGGTGACGTGAAGTCATGTGACCGTGCTGTAGTTCCTCTATAGCCCAACATTAGCCTCCTTTAGCTTAGCGGTGGTGACGTGAAGTCATGTGACCGTGCTGTAGTTCCTTTATAGCCCAACATTAGCCTCCTTTAGCTTAGCGGTGGTGACGTGAAGTCATGTGACCGTGCTGTAGTTCCTCTATAGCCCAACATTAGCCTCCTTTAGCTTAGCGGTGGTGACGTGAAGTCATGTGACCGTGCTGTAGTTCCTTTATAGCCCAACATTAGCCTCCTTTAGCTCAGCGGTGGTGACGTGAAGTCATGTGACCGTGCTGTAGGTCCTTTATAGCCCAACATTAGCCTCCTTTAGCTTAGCGGAGGTAACGTGAAGTCATGTGACCGTGCTGTAGGTCCTTTATAGCCCAACATTAGCCTCCTTTAGCTTAGCGGAGGTGACGTGAAGTCATGTGACCGTGCTGTAGTTCCTTTATAGCCCAACATTAGCCTCCTTTAGCTCAGCGGTGGTGACGTGAAGTCATGTGACCGTGCTGTAGTTCCTTTATAGCCCAACATTAGCCACCTTTAGCTTAGTGGTGGTGATGTGAAGTCATGTGACCGTGCTGTAGTTCCTTCATAGCCCAACATTAGCCTCCTTTAGCTTAGCGGTGGTGACGTGAAGTCATGTGACCGTGCTGTAGCTCCTCTATAGCCCAACATTAGCCACCTTTAGCTTAGCGGAGGTGACGTGAAGTCATGTGACCGTGCTGTAGTTCCTTTATAGCCCAACATTAGCCACCTTTAGCTTAGCGGAGGTGACGTGAAGTCATGTGACCGTGCTGTAGCTCCTCTATAGCCCAACATTAGCCTCCTTTAGCTTAGCGGTGGTGACGTGAAGTCATGTGACCGTGCTGTAGTTCCTCTATAGTCCAACATTAGCCTCCTTTAGCTTAGCGGTGGTGACGTGAAGTCATGTGACCGTGCTGTAGTTCCTTTATAGCCCAACATTAGCTTCCTCTAGCTTAGCGGTGGTGACGTGAAGTCATGTGACCGTGCTGTAGTTCCTTTATAGCCCAACATTAGCCTCCTTTAGCTTAGCGGTGGAGACGTGAAGTCATGTGACCGTGCTGTAGTTCCTTTATAGCCCAACATTAGCTTCCTTTAGCTTAGCGGTGGTGAGGTGAAGTCATGTGACCGTGCTGTAGTTCCTTTATAGCCCAACATTAGCCACCTTTAGCTTAGCGGTGGTGACGTGAAGTCATGTGACCGTGCTGTAGTTCCTTTATAGCCCAACATTAGCTTCCTTTAGCTTAGCGGTGGTGAGGTGAAGTCATGTGACCGTGCTGTAGTTCCTCTATAGCCCAACATTAGCCTCCTTTAGCTTAGCGGTGGTGAGGTGAAGTCATGTGACCGTGCTGTAGTTCCTCTATAGCCCAACATTAGCCTCCTTTAGCTTAGCGGTGGAGACGTGAAGTCATGTGACCGTGCTGTAGTTCCTTTATAGCCCAACATTAGCTTCCTTTAGCTTAGCGGTGGTGAGGTGAAGTCATGTGACCGTGCTGTAGTTCCTTTATAGCCCAACATTAGCCACCTTTAGCTTAGCGGTGGTGACGTGAAGTCATGTGACCGTGCTGTAGTTCCTTTATAGCCCAACATTAGCTTCCTTTAGCTTAGCGGTGGTGAGGTGAAGTCATGTGACCGTGCTGTAGTTCATTTATAGCCCAACATTAGCCTCCTTTAGCTTAGCGGTGGTGACGTGAAGTCATGTGACCGTGCTGTAGTTCCTTTATAGCCCAACATTAGCCTCCTTTAGCTTAGCGGTGGTGACGTGAAGTCATGTGACCGTGCTGTAGTTCCTTTATAGCCCAACATTAGCCACCTTTAGCTTAGCGGTGGTGACGTGAAGTCATGTGACCGTGCTGTAGTTCCTTTATAGCCCAACATTAGCCTCCTTTAGCTTAGCGGTGGTGACGTGAAGTCATGTGACCGTGCTGTAGTTCCTTTATAGCCCAACATTAGCCTCCTTTAGCTTAGCGGTGGTGACGTGAAGTCATGTGACCGTGCTGTAGTTCCTTTATAGCCCAACATTAGCCTCCTCTAGCTTAGCGGTGGTGACGTGAAGTCATGTGACCGTGCTGTAGTTTCTTTATAGCCCAACATTAGCCTCCTTTAGCTTAGCGGTGGTGACGTGAAGTCATGTGACCGTGCTGTAGTTCCTCTATAGCCCAACATTAGCCTCCTTTAGCTTAGCGGTGGTGACGTGAAGTCATGTGACTGTGCTGTAGTTCCTTTATAGCCCAACATTAGCCTCCTTTAGCTTAGCGGTGGTGACGTGAAGTCATGTGACCGTGCTGTAGTTCCTTTATAGCCCAACATTAGCCTCCTTTAGCTTAGCGGTGGTGACGTGAAGTCATGTGACCGTGCTGTAGTTCCTTTATAGCCCAACATTAGCCTCCTTTAGCTTAGCGGTGGTGACGTGAAGTCATGTGACCGTGCTGTAGTTCCTTTATAGCCCGACATTAGCCTCCTTTAGCTTAGCGGTGGTGACGTGAAGTCATGTGACCGTGCTGTAGTTCCTTTATAGCCCGACATTAGCTTTTTATTCAGAAATCATAAAGTGGTGTTAATATGTGGAGATTATAAATGTTTTGTTTGACACAGAGATTATTTTCTGACATATCCAAAATCACACAGAGGAATCCAATTGGATCAGAGAGATGATGCCTTCAGGGACCAACACAGAAACACCACAGGAACCTGGCTGCTAACTGCTAACTGCTAGCTGCTAGCTGCTAACATTAACTCCCCGGAAGAATTCAAAAACATTCAGGAAGCATCAAGGCTGATGGGAAATTTAAAAAGCGCTGAGTCATAATCTGACAGTGATGGTTCCAGTGATACAAACAGACGCTTTAAAATAGAAATGTGTGTGTGTGTCTCTGTGTGTGTGTGTCTGTGTGTGTGTGTGGGAACCAGTGATCTGCAGCTCCTTATTGGGACAAAAGGGAAGAAGCTGCAGCTGCATATTTTGGAAACTCACTCTCGGAGGTCGGAGCCTTCGTCTTCTTTTTATCGGAGATGGAGTTTTCTGTCGGATCTGCAGGAGGACAGAGAGAGAGTTTGATGATCAGAGAACAGTCTTGTTTCAGAAGATCAGAACTACAATAACCGAAGTACGATTCATTAAACGCATGAAACTATAATCTCGTATCTGAAAAAGAGTTGGAAGATTACTGATTAGGTCCAAAAGGCAGCGGTAAAGCAACTCATGGATACACAGCTGGTACAAAACACTGCACAGAGAGGGAGAGACACGACCATAGAGATATGGAAATAGATCCAAATATCACACACATATAAAACATAGATGTCAAGCCAACACACATTTACAGAGGCCCAACAAAAAGTTGCATATTTGCAAATAACTGCAAATAATGTTCTGTAACCTCCAATAATAGATGCAGTAAGACCTCAGAGTCGCAAAAGGTCCAACCAAGCAGCAACATAGATCCAAAGCAACACTCAAATAAGCAAAATATAAAATATAGATATAAATCATAACAAATACAAAACTACTGCAAAAGGTTTCATACAATTAAAAAATGAATGTTAACAAAATATAAAAAATATATATAATATATAAAAGTAGCAAAGTAGATCTGGAAGCATCAACATTTTGCAGAACCAACACTAACATATGAAAAATAGTTTCATAAAGGTATGTACTGAAGATATAAACCCAACATGGGCAAAAAGACGTCAGACGCACCAGCTCCAGAGAACTAGATCTGAAAGCACAAAACATCTAAAACATAGATTCAAGCATTCGCAGAACCGCCGCCAACATCTGCACAACACAAAACATCTAAAAGACAGACAAACGTACAAAACATGCAAATCAGCCACACAAAGAAGACCGCTTGTTTGTCTTCAGCCCGCTTGTTTGTCTTCAGCCCGCTTGTCTTCGGACCGCTTGTCTTCGGACCGCTTGTTTGTCTTCAGCCGCTTGTTTGTCTTCAGCCCGCTTGTCTTCAGCCCGCTTGTCTTCAGCCCGCTTGTTTGTCTTCAGACCGCTTGTCTTCAGACCGTTGGTCTTCAGGCCGCTTGTCTTCAGACCGCTTGTCTTCAGACTGTTTGTCTTCAGACCGTTTGTCTTCAGACCGCTTGTCTTCAGCCCGCTTGTCTTCGGACCGCTTGTTTGTCTTCAGACCGCTTGTTTGTCTTCAGACCGCTTGTTTGTCTTCAGACCGCTTGTTTGTCTTCAGCCCGCTTGTCTTCGGACCGCTTGTTTGTCTTCAGACCGCTTGTTTGTCTTCAGCCCGCTTGTCTTCAGCCCGCTTGTCTTCAGCCCGCTTGTTTGTCTTCAGACCGCTTGTTTGTCTTCAGCCCGTTTGTCTTCAGCCCGCTTGTCTTCAGCTCGCTTGTCTTCAGACCGCTTGTTTGTCTTCAGACCGCTTGTCTTCAGACCGCTTGTCTTCAGACCGTTTGTCTTCAGGCCGCTTGTCTTCAGACCGCTTGTCTTCAGACCGTTTGTCTTCAGGCCGCTTGTCTTCAGACCGTTTGTCTTCAGACCGCTTGTCTTCAGAACGCTTTTCTTCAGACCGCTTGTCTTCAGCCCGCTTGTTTGTCTTCAGACCGCTTGTCTTCAGACCGCTTGTCTTCAGACCGCTTGTCTTCAGACCGTTTGTCTTCAGCCAGCTTGTCTTCAGACCACTTGTCTTCAGACAACTTGTCTTCAGACCACTTGTCTTCAGACAACTTGTCTTCAGACCGCTTGTTTGTCTTCAGACCGCTTGTCTTCAGACCGCTTGTTTGTCTTCAGACCGTTTGTCTTCAGGCCGCTTGTCTTCAGACCGTTTGTCTTCAGCCCGTTTGTCTTCAGACCGCTTGTCTTCAGCCTGCTTGTCTTCAGACCGCTTGTTTGTCTTCAGACCGCTTGTCTTCAGACCGCTTGTCTTCAGACCGTTTGTCTTCAGCCAGCTTGTCTTCAGACCACTTGTCTTCAGACAACTTGTCTTCAGACCGCTTGTCTTCAGACCACTTGTCTTCAGACCGCTTGTCTTCAGACCGTTTGTCTTCAGGCCGCTTGTCTTCAGACCATTTGTCTTCAGCCCGTTTGTCTTCAGACCACTTGTCTTCAGACCGCTTGTTTGTCTTCAGACCGCTTGTCTTCAGACCACTTGTCTTCAGCCCGCTTGTCTTCAGACCGCTTGTTTGTCTTCAGACCGCTTGTCTTCAGACCGCTTGTCTTCAGACCGTTGGTCTTCAGGCCGCTTGTCTTCAGACCGCTTGTCTTCAGACTGTTTGTCTTCAGACCGTTTGTCTTCAGGCCGCTTGTCTTCAGACCGTTTGTCTTCAGACCACTTGTCTTCAGACCACTTGTCTTCAGACCGCTTGTCTTCAGACCGTTTGTCTTCAGGCCGCTTGTCTTCAGACCATTTGTCTTCAGCCCGTTTGTCTTCAGACCACTTGTCTTCAGACCGCTTGTTTGTCTTCAGACCGCTTGTCTTCAGACCACTTGTCTTCAGCCCGCTTGTCTTCAGACCGCTTGTTTGTCTTCAGACCGCTTGTCTTCAGACCGCTTGTCTTCAGACCGTTGGTCTTCAGGCCGCTTGTCTTCAGACCGTTTGTCTTCAGACCGTTTGTCTTCAGGCCGCTTGTCTTCAGACCGCTTGTCTTCAGAACGCTTTTCTTCAGACCGCTTGTCTTCAGCCCGCTTGTCTTCAGCCCGTTTGTCTTCAGCCAGCTTGTCTTCAGACCACTTGTCTTCAGACAACTTGTCTTCAGACCACTTGTCTTCAGACAACTTGTCTTCAGACCGCTTGTTTGTCTTCAGACCGCTTGTCTTCAGACCACTTGTCTTCAGACCACTTGTCTTCAGACCGTTTGTCTTCAGGCCGCTTGTCTTCAGCCCGTTTGTCTTCAGACCGCTTGTCTTCAGACCGCTTGTCTTCAGACCGTTTGTCTTCAGACCGCTTGTCTACAGACCGCTTGTCTTCAGACCGTTTGTCTTCAGCCAGCTTGTCTTCAGACCACTTGTCTTCAGACAACTTGTCTTCAGACAACTTGTCTTCAGACCGCTTGTTTGTCTTCAGACCGTTTGTCTTCAGACCGCTTGTCTTCAGAACGCTTGTCTTCAGACCGCTTGTCTTCAGCCCGCTTGTCTTCAGACCGTTTGTCTTCAGCCCATTTGTCTTCAGCCCGCTTGTCTTCAGACCGCTTGTTTGTCTTCAGACCGCTTGTCTTCAGCCCGTTTGTCTTCAGACCACTTGTCTTCAGCCCGCTTGTCTTCAGACCGCTTGTCTTCAGACCACTTGTCTTCAGCCCGCTTGTCTTCAGACCGTTTGTCTTCAGCCCGCTTGTCTTCAGACCGCTTGTTTGTCTTCAGACCGCTTGTCTTCAGCCCGCTTGTCTTCAGACCGTTTGTCTTCAGGCCGCTTGTCTTCAGACCGTTTGTCTTCAGCCCGTTTGTCTTCAGACCACTTGTCTTCAGACCGCTTGTTTGTCTTCAGACCGCTTGTCTTCAGACCGCTTGTCTTCAGACCGTTTGTCTTCAGGCCGCTTGTCTTCAGACCGTTTGTCTTCAGCCCGTTTGTCTTCAGCCCGTTTGTCTTCAGACCGCTTGTCTTCAGAACGCTTTTCTTCAGACCGCTTGTCTTCAGCCCGCTTGTCTTCAGCCCGCTTGTCTTCAGCCCGCTTGTCTTCAGACCATTTGTCTTCAGACCGCTTGTCTTCAGCCCGCTTGTCTTCAGACCGTTTGTCTTCAGCCCATTTGTCTTCAGCCCGCTTGTCTTCAGACCGCTTGTCTTCAGACCGCTTGTTTGTCTTCAGACCATTTGTCTTCAGACCGTTTGTCTTCAGACCGCTTGTCTTCAGACCGCTTGTCTTCAGACCGCTTGTCTTCAGCCCGTTTGTCTTCAGGCCGCTTGTCTTCAGACCTCTTGTCTTCAGACCTCTTGTCTTCAGCCTGTTTGTCTTCAGGCCGCTTGTCTTCAGACCTCTTGTCTTCAGCCCGCTTGTCTTCAGACCTCTTGTCTTCAGACCTCTTGTCTTCAGACCGCTTGTCTTCAGACCGTTTGTCTTCAGACCGTTTGTCTTCAGCCCGCTTGTCTTCAGACCGCTTGTTTGTCTTCAGACCGCTTGTCTTCAGACCGTTTGTCTTCAGACCGTTTGTCTTCAGCCCGTTTGTCTTCAGACCGCTTGTCTTCAGCCCGCTTGTCATCAGACCGTTTGTCTTCAGACCGTTTGTCTTCAGCCCGCTTGTCTTCAGCCCGCTTGTCATCAGACCATTTGTCTACAGCCCGTTTGTCTTCAGCCCGCTTGTCTTCAGCCCGCTTGTCTTCAGGCCGCTTGTCTTCAGACCTCTTGTCTTCAGCCCGCTTGTCTTCAGCCCGCTTGTCTTCAGCCCGCTTGTCTTCAGCCCGCTTGTCTTCAGCCCGCTTGTCTCTCTCACAGATATGGAACGTCTCCAGAGGTAAACTGCGCCTCTCAGTTGCGGTGAACCCAGAGGCGTTCGATGAACTCTGATCTCATTGGATTCAGGAACAGACCAGACACCGGGCTTCAGACCACTTGTCTTCAGACCACTTGTCTTCAGACCACTTGTCTTCAGACCACTTGTCTTCAGACCACTTGTCTTCAGCCCGCTTGTCTCTCTCACAGATATGGAACGTCTCCAGAGGTAAACTGCGCCTCTCAGTTGCGGTGAACCCAGAGGCGTTCGATGAACTCTGATCTCATTGGATTCAGGAACAGACCAGACACCGGGCTTCAGACCACTTGTCTTCAGACCACTTGTCTTCAGACCACTTGTCTTCAGACCACTTGTCTTCAGACCACTTGTTGCCTCTCAGTTATTAAAAGGCTGACATGTTTAGATTGACGGTGAGAGTTTAACGTGACGATGAAGTTTAGATGGAGTTTGATTCAACATTTAGTTTTGTTCGTTTCTGCCATCGTGACAAAGACTCCTCTCTAAAGATGCAGATGTCCCAGCAGCTTCTCCTGAAGCCTTCCGAGGACATCTCCAGAACGCCGACACCTCCTCATCTCCACCGCGCCCATGTGTTCTTTTGTGTTGCCATAAGCTGGTCTCTCTGCGTTGGTGCGCTGGCTAATGCTAATGCTAATAATGCTAATGCTAATAATGCTAATGCTAATAATGCTAATGCCAGCAAATAAAATGGCGGCTTCACAAAACTCTTCTGAGTTTTACGGGCGTGGTTTGCAATCCGCCCAGCCAATAGAAATGGGAACCTTCTTCTCCCACGAAAGTCCCTGCTCTCTCGCGGGGACTGAAAGGGTGGAAAGGTTCCCATGAACTAAGTTCTAGTTCAGATTTTTTTCTGAACTGTTTCATTTCAAACCTTCATTTATCCAGATTGGTCCCTGAGATCATATGTCTCTTTCTCAGGCAGACCTGCAGCGTACAGGTTCCACATGAAGCATGAAACAATAAAGGACATCATACATTATAACTATATCGGAACTATACTGGGAAAAGTGCTCGGGTGTGAAAGCGCCGAATGGTGACCGTGAAATGTGCGATGTCTTTCTGATCAGCTGAATGAGCGGTTATCCAATGAGAGGTCTTACCGTCCACCAGCACCACGCAGCAGCTCTCAGATGTTCCCGCTGAGTTCTCCGCTCTGCATTTATATTCTCCTTCATCCTCAGGAAGGGCTTTCCCTATAGTCAGGGAGCACAGGCCGCCTGCACGACAACAACAACAACAACAACAACACTATTATTGAAAATGTATATTAACATTATTATTCGTATTTGTTGTTTGTTTTATTTAGATATTATTATGATGTATTATATCTTGTTTTTTTAAATTAGAATTATTATTATTGTTTTAATTATGTATACGTCTGATGACGTTACACCAACAAATGTTGTTAAAAATATACAATTAAAAAATATATGTATTTTATTAAAATGTGCGAAAATTAAAAAAAGACATGTTTATTTAAAAATGAAATGAGTAAAGATTCTTACAGCAATTATTTATTTTCTCCACAAAGTTTCTTTAATAATATGAACAAAAAATAACAAACTGAAAATACATTATGTGTGTGTGTGTGTGTGTTTGTTTAGGGGTGTTGTGGGGACCTGTGATTGATCATGCAGTACGGGGACCTTGACGATGTTTACCCGTTCTTATTCCTGCATTTCCCATGATCCTTTTCATTATATCATCCATTATTTTATTAATGTATCTGTTAATTAACTTGTGATTCATTCTATTGTAAAATATATTCAGCTTATTGACGAAACAGGGAAATAGAGGCTGTTTTACTTTTGAAATATTGATTATTAAATTAGTTACAGAATCATCTAGATTCTGCCTTCAGGGGTCCTGGTTAATAACACGGTTAGAGTCACTGCAGGAAGTCTTTAACCTGCCCGAGCGACCAAGGTACCGGGCCCTCCCGCAACATCTTGCAGGAAACAGAGGGCATCATGTAATGAACTCTGAATGCTTTGTATCCGTGTAACGGGAAGAGACTCAGCAAACTGATCATTTTTTCCCTCTGAATTAGCAACGAGCGGAAAATGCTAACAGATTACTGCACCGAAACTCACTCATAAAACCTTATTATTTATTCTTTCTGCACATCCAACCCATCGATCTGACCGTGAGATGATACATAATCACCATATGATAAGAACTCGCGACTTTATAAACAAAAACAGACATCAAAACATGTGGTGCCAGGTATCTACAAACGCTAGCATGGCTCACCTGTGTCGTAGTCTGATCAAAAGTGGTGTTCAATGGCATTACAATGATAAAGACGCCGCTGAAGTTAATCCAGAGGCTGATCCGATGTGTCCCTTTGAATGATTTCTGATCATCCATGAGCAATAAACCTGCTTTCCGTTTCCAGATGTCAGAGCGAGAGACAGCTTCGCTCTGATGCAAACCCGCATGCGCGAAGCCCCCACCTTTTTGTTTTACCGTGTGTGTGAGTGGGGAAATTCACCTTTGTTTATATTGGCTCTAACGGTCAGAAAGAGATGTCTATCACCAAATCGACCAATGGGTTCCAGAGAAACGGTGAAACCCCCATTTCCACCCAGATCCCGCTCAGAGGTGGAGTTTGTTTTGCTAAACCTCTAAAAAGGTCAAAGGTCACTTGTTTTGCATCAATCTTGATCCAAGGTACTTCTTATATGTTGTACTTTGGATTCCTAAAGCTGTTAGTCCACCTTACGATCATCCAAGGGGAGTCTTCACTACAAGTACGACAGATTGTTTGGACGGACACGATCATTTACAGTTTTTTTCCATGTTCAATCTGAATTTACTTTAAAATAAAAAACATCTATATTGATTCCGACTCTTCTACATCCAGCTCACGGGTTCATCGTTACTTTGAGGACAAAGATGATTAATTTACCCTTTTAGAAGATATGGTCCTTTGTTCTGGGAAAGTCCTTCTGGAGCCTGAGGCCTGAACAACAGGCTCGGGGCCTAACTGGTTAAGAGCAAATGTACACCGATGATGCGTTAAACACTGAAATGATCTCATCCCGTCTCTCACACGCTTTGGACGAGGTTCATCACTGCAGCTAACTGCAAACAAACAGTATGCATGATGTTCAGTAAACGACCAGTCAAATCGAAGGATGTGTTTTTAAACGGAGCAGAAATAGAACTAGTCCCCGACTTCACGTATCTTGGAGTCATTCTGGACTCGAACTTGACTTTTAGGAAACATATTAAGAAAGTATCCAATACCATTAAATTCAAACTTGCAACATTTTAAACAAATGAGACCTTTCTTAGCTGTCCATGCTGCAAAGCCACACCTCCGCTGTGTGCTTCTGTCCCACCTTGAACACTGTTTGACAAACGGGTCGTTTGCTTGAGCCACAAACCTGAAACCCAGAGAGCAGCTGTTCACGAGAGCCGTCCAGGTGTTTGACAGAAAGCCACATTCACACCACCTCTGCTCCGTCCAGGTGTTTGACAGAAAGCCACATTCACACCACCTCTGCTCCGTCCAGGTGTTTGACAGAAAGCCACATTCACACCACCTCTGCTCCGTCCAGGTGTTTGACAGAAAGCCACATTCACACCACCTCTGCTCCGTCCAGGTGTTTGACAGAAAGCCACATTCACACCACCTCTGCTCCGTCCAGGTGTTTGACCATTTTAACTCTTTTAAAAGCATGAGCTTTATTTATAAATGTTTACATGAACGGCGATCGAGCCTGAAGCCACGGAGCTCCTTTGATCTGAGAGAAGTCCAGAAACCCTGAACTCTGGATTCGTTCTAATGTTGGAGGAGCAATAAACGACAGCAGCTTTCTGGCAGGTTAAAACGATTTAACTCGCCCGTGAGAGTAACAGCTGGCGAGGTTAGCGCCTCGCCTACTGATTTTAATGTAACCATATATCGAGCCCGATCGTCGGTTCCAATGATTGAATGTAATGGTTTGCCTGACTGGCCGTCGTCACCGGGCTCTTTGAAGATCCACACATCCACGGTTTTCACGGATTGGCAAAAACTTCAGAATGTGTATCGACAGCCGTTCGGATGACGCTTTGTTTTCCCCCAGAAGTGGGCGGGGCCGTAATTGTTGCCCGGAAGTGACGCAGCTGTTGCTCTCATCTGTGTCAGTCTGTCTGTTCTCTGATTAATTGATTTGTTGACGGAAAACGTAATAACTTGAAGGATTAATAAAGTAAAATAATATATAAAGAAAGTTTGTTTAATGTCAGGAGCCCGTTGATCATGGTTAATCCTATACACCTGTTAAAACTCACAATAATGAAGTTATTATATATATTGCACAATAATAAACACTAACAACATTAAGACTGAGTTACAAACCATGTCGTTGTTGCCACTCGTTTGTTTTAATAAACCCATGGTACAGTGTTTACCATCAAACTAAAGAAGCTCACTATAAATAAACCTGTCTCTTTAACGGATGAGAATTAAGAATAAATACAAGGTCCTCACACTGCGTGGTCCTCACACGGGCAGTAAGACGAACCCCTGTGTGTGAGGGTGTCCCATGTAAAGTGATCTGTTCACATGAATCCCAACAATAGCTTCACATCCTGTTGTTTCAGAGCTCTATTCATAGATTCAACAGTTGCTCTAAGTCCTCCATCTTTTCTCTCACACAGCTCTCAACGGCCACTTTCAGTTTGGGAGGAAAATACAAAAATGGAGAATCAGATGGAAGTTTAACGGGAACGTCGAGGACGTTTAATAAGCTCCTCACGGGAAGTGGAGATGAAACTCAGAGATTTAATTATTACGTGTGTATTCTCCTTCGTAAAAGATAACAACAATAACTCGTTTCTCACAATGTACCAAACTGAAATATCCAAAAGGGTTAGGGTCCCTATAACGAGGGAGTTGGAGTAAACGTTCACCTCATCTCAGCAGGGTTAGGGTCCCTATAACGAGGGAGTTGGAGTAAACGTTCACCTCATCTCAGCAGGGTTAGGGTCCCTATAACGAGGGAGTTGGAGTAAACGTTCACCTCATCTCAGCAGGGTTAGGGTCCCTATAACGAGGGAGTTGGAGTAATCGTTCACCTCATCTCAGCAGGGTTAGGGTCCCTATAACGAGGGAGTTGGAGTAAACGTTCACCTCATCTCAGCAGGGTTAGGGTCCCTATAACGAGGGAGTTGGAGTAAACGTTCACCTCATCTCAGCAGGGTTAGGGTCCCTATAACGAGGGAGTTGGAGTAAACGTTCACCTCATCTCAGCAGGGTTAGGGTCCCTATAACGAGGGAGTTGGAGTAAACGTTCACCTCATCTCAGCAGGGTTAGGGTCCCTATAACGAGGGAGTTGGAGTAAACGTTCACCTCATCTCAGCAGGGTTAGGGTCCCTATAACGAGGGAGTTGGAGTAAACGTTCACCTCATCTCAGCAGGGTTAGGGTCCCTATAACGAGGGAGTTGGAGTAAACGTTCACCTCATCTCAGCAGGGTTAGGGTCCCTATAACGAGGGAGTTGGAGTAAACGTTCACCTCATCTCAGCAGGGTTAGGGTCCCTATAACGAGGGAGTTGGAGTAAACGTTCACCTCATCTCAGCAGGGTTAGGGTCCCTATAACGAGGGAGTTGGAGTAAACGTTCACCTCATCTCAGCAGGGTTAGGGTCCCTATAACGAGGGAGTTGGAGTAAACGTTCACCTCATCTCAGCAGGGTTAGGGTCCCATGAGAAATGGACTTTTTTGAGGTGATGCTTTTATACGGAGTAGGCTTGAGTGTGACCTCTGACCTTTTGAGTTTGATGCATAAAATAGAATGACTCTTGGAAACAGTGCGGCCGTGCAAAGTGAAGATAACGCAGATCTTACATTATTACTTCGATGTTATGATTTCTCTTGTTCTGTATAAACGATGGACACCTATAGCACGACGCAGAGACTCTCTTCTCATCATCTACCAACAAAAATGTCCTAAAAGCTTCAAATATCCCCCGAAAAGTGAAATGGACTTTTGGAGCTGGAGGTTTTAAATGGAGTAGGCTTGAGTGCGCTCGTGACCTCTGACCTTCGTTGGCGAGCACGATGAACTTGGAGGGTTTGATGGTCTTCCCGTCCAGCGTCCAGGTGACAGACGGAGGATCCGAGGCGTTCAGACGGCACTGCAGACGGAGGATCTGTCCGTCGATCACCGTCACGTCACAAAGCTTCTCCAAGAACTCAGGAGCCATCTTCCTTCCCCACCCCGCCTTCTTCTCCTTCAGACCCTCGTCCACACAGTTGTTCTCCGCCTTCTTCTCCCCGTTCTTCTCGGGGCTCGTCTTCTTGATGCCTGCTTCCACCTTTCAGACATGGATAGATGGATAGATGGATAGATAGAGAGATAGAGAGATAGAGAGATGGATAGATAGATATATAAATAGATAGATAGAGAGATAGAGAGATGGAGAGATGGATAGATAGATGGATAGATAGAGAGATAGAGAGATGGAGAGATGGATAGATAGATAGATAGATAGATAGATAGATAGAGAGATAGATGGAGAGATGGAGAGATAGATGGATAGATGGAGATAGATAGATAGAGATAGATGGAGAGATAGATAGATAGAGAGAGAGATGGAGAGAAAGGGTAACATTACAATTTAGTGTTATTAAAATTGTGAAGGCTAAACATGTGACATGAGTTAAGATGAGCACGAAAGAGGTACCATTAGCGTTGATAAGGTATGCTAACAAAATGTGAGTTAGCATAATTAGCATAAGTTATTAGGGGAATAAATAAAGGACACATTCATTTAACAGAGGTCAGCTGAGAATGAATAAAGTAACGTTAGCGTTCGAGAAGTTTAGCATAAAGAGAAGCAGTTAGCATTATAAAAGGAGCTAAGTCTTAGCATTATAAAAGTAGCTTAATGTTAGCATTATAATAGTAGCTAAATGTTAGCATTATAATAGTAGCTAAATGTTAGCATTATAAAAATAACTTAATGTTAGCATTATAAAAGTAGCTTAATGTTAGCATTATAAAAGTAGCTTAATGTTAGCATTATAAAAGTAGCTAAATGTTAGCATTATAAAAATAACTTAATGTTAGCATTATAAAAGTAGCTTAATGTTAGCATTATAAAAATAACTTAATGTTAGCATTATAAAAGGAGCTTAATGTTAGCATTATAAAAGTAGCTTAATGTTAGCATTATAAATGGAGCTTAATGTTAGCATTATAAAAGTAGCTTAATGTTAGCATTATAAAAGTAGCTTAATGTTAGCATTATAAAAATAACCTAATGTTAGCATTATAAAAGTAGCTTAATGTTAGCATTATAAAAGTAGCTAAATGTTAGCATTATAAAAGTAGCTTAATGTTAGCATTATAAAATAACTAATGTTAGCATTATAAAAGTAGCTTAATGTTAGCATTATAAAAGTAGCTAAATGTTAGCATTATAAAAGTAGCTAAATGTTAGCATTATAAAAGGAGCTTAATGTTAGCATTATAAAAGTAGCTTAATGTTAGCATGATAAAAGTAGCTTAATGTTAGCATTATAAAAGTAGCTTAATGTTAGCATTATAAAAGTAGCTTAATGTTAGCATTATAAAAGTAGCTAAATGTTAGCATTATAAAAGTAGCTAAATGTTAGCATTATAAAAGTAGCTTAATGTTAGCATTATAAAAGTAGCTAAATGTTAGCATTATAAAAGTAGCTTAATGTTAGCATTATAAAAGTAGCTTAATGTTAGCATTATAAAAGTAGCTTAATGTTAGCATTATAAAAGTAGCTTAATGTTAGCATTATAAAAGTAGCTTAATGTTAGCATTATAAAAGTAGCTTAATGTTAGCATTATAAAAGTAGCTTAATGTTAGCATTATAAAAGGAGCTTAATGTTAGCATTATAAAAGGAGCTAAATGTTAGCATTATAAAAGGAGCTAAATGTTAGCATTATAAAAGTAGCTTAATGTTAGCATTATAAAAGTAGCTTAATGTTAGCATTATAAAAGTAGCTTAATGTTAGCATTATAAAAGGAGCTTAATGTTAGCATTATAAAAGTAGCTTAATGTTAGCATTATAAAAGGAGCTTAATGTTAGCATTATAAAAATAACCTAATGTTAGCATTATAAAAGTAGCTTAATGTTAGCATTATAAAAGGAGCTAAATGTTAGCATTATAAAAGTAGCTTAATGTTAGCATTATACAAGTTTATAATAATACACATCCGCACGTTTTTCTCGGCTGGTTTCGCTCCGCTCTTCTTCCCCAGCACGGCCCTGAAGTCGACCTGCGGCGCCGCGG
>CM070482.1:725000-737500 GCA_036324585.1 Champsocephalus esox | reverse complement strand
ATTGAATAATGTAGGGCTTTAGTAGCCGTCAGTTAGGGGAAGAGCAGGGGCTCAGCATACTGACATCTGTATCTGCATCTGCATTAATGGACGTGCCGTTGTGCGATTGCCAGGCAACGCAATCATTTACAAGCTCTTCAACTACAACCCTAATTATATTTTAAAACATTTTAGAAGGCCTCACGAAATACTTTAATGTAAATTAAAATGTAAATGTGAAGGGATGTGTGTACTGTGGTGATTACATTATTCACCCACGGATCTATGGGTTGGGGTATTGTTCCGCACGGACAGTTTAGTTAACCGGACTTCCTGTTGATGTGAAATACGAAGACATTGTGCTTGCTTTTCTCTTAGGAGGTCGTCACATAACGGCGTTGTAACACACGGTTCGGCTGCATTGCATACTACACATCTGCCGTAGTTCTGTATGTATAGAGCCCTGCTGAGAAGACTTCCAGACAAACAGGAGGCACTGCCGCCGCAACTGAATACGTGACGTGGATCATAAATATATCAGCAATTCAACAAAATCTTCAATCTCTCTTCACAATATGCGTCTCCTCGCAGCTTCAACACTAATTCAGCTTTATATTTGATCCAATCGGTATATTGGTATATTTACACCATAAGGGTGCACAGCTGATAGAAAGGGACACCTGGTGGTTAAAGCACGTTATTGAAATGTATTATTTGTATAATTAGATATTAATAGGAGACACAGACAGACAAACTAATAAGGCTTTATTTAAACATTAAAGAATACTTTAGGTTAAGGTCTTATTTTGATAAGAAAAGAGCTTTGGGGGTATAAATAGTAAGCCTGACAAAGTACTCATATATTGCTTTCCTGCAATGTTAACTACTGCATGTTTAAGCACCTATTTTAACTGACACATATGTATTCTACTCTTATAAGATGTATGTAGATAATATAAGACATGTGCAGAATGACGGTTTAATGGTGGAGGTACACACATTGATAGATGTCTTGTGATGCACTGTTGAGGAACCTGCGACCCAAGTTCTTCATCTCCGACCGTGTCAGGTATTGAACAATCAATAAATAAAGAACACAGAATTATTAAATAAAACACAGCATTTGTGTGATTATACTAAATGATTTACAAATAAACACCACTGCATATTTAACTGTTACACATGCTGATGTAACGCAAATGTTCCAACTTGGGATCAATAAAGTATATCTTAAGCTGATCGATGGCTGCTGCCAGATTCGCCTCTGAACCTTGACAAGTGCATGTTTCAGGCTCATCAATGAACGACAGGGGTCACAGACAGCCGGCGTGTGGGTATATATTAATGCTGCCCATGATGGGCACAAGCCATTTCCACCCATTTATTAATTATATGTTTTAAATGTGAGTGTTTCCTATCCCCTGAAACCTCCAGGGATGTACACAGTTTAATACTGGCCACTTCTTATTATGGGAAATACGAACACGTCTTTTAAAACTACAACTCTCAGCAGAGACGTGCCATAGATAGAGAACATGTTGCGAAACACAATAGCCAGCATGTGTAGTTCTGGGGACGGGGTGGGGGAGGGGGGACGCGGTGGACCCTGTTCAAATCCAGTTTGGACAGTCTGCCGTGGTTCCATCCCATTTCAAAGTGCTGTTCGGCGCTCGGCGTAACCCTCGGCGCACACTCAAAACATCCAATCACAGAGCTTGAGGACTATCACAGGGTTTCTCAAGCGAAGCGGAGAGAATACTTACTTCCGGACAAAGTTGAAAATGTACGCTAAGGGCCGCCCCCCACTGCGTTGGAAAAAGCCGACAAGGGGGACTTGACATAACGTCAACATAGGCCGACCTGGGAGTGAGGATGTGATGCTGAAAGAGCTGTGATGCTGAAGGAATAAAGGGTGAACCAGCATCTCACCTGTCTGTCTCTCGTCCTGCCGACCTGTCTGTCTCCCCGTCAGTGACAGACAGACAGGCCACGGCGCTGCACTGCCCAACCTGGTTCCTGAGGACAGACGGTCAACACAACAGACAGTTATATTACTCACTGCACTAGACTGAATCATTTCAGAGAGTACCCATAAGAGTTAGAGAGTAGAGAGCACCCCAGAGAGTACCCTAAAGAGTGGAGAGTACCCCAGAGAGTACTCCAAAGAGTAGAGAGTACCCCAGAGAGTACCCTAAAGAGTGGAGAGTACCCCAGAGAGTACCCTAAAGAGTGGAGAGTACCCCAGAGAGTACCCTAAAGAGTGGAGAGTACCCCAGAGAGTACCCTAAAGAGTGGAGAGTACCCCAGAGAGTACCCTAAAGAGTACCCCAGAGAGTACACCAAAGAGTAGAGAGTACCCCAGAGAGTAGAGAGTACCCCAGAGAGTACCCTAAAGAGTGGAGAGTACCCCAGAGAGTACCCTAAAGAGTACCCCAGAGAGTACACCAAAGAGTAGAGAGTACCCCAGAGAGTACACCAAAGAGTAGAGAGTACCCCAGAGAGTACCCCAAAGAGTAGAGAGTACCCCAGAGAGTACCCCAAAGAGTAGAGAGTACCTGAGAGGGTACCCCAAAGAGTAGAGAGTACCCCAGAGAGTACCCTAAAGAGTACCCCATAGAGTACCCTAAAGAGTAGAGAGTACCCCAGAGAGTACCCTAAAGAGTAGAGAGTACCCCAGAGAGTACCCTAAAGAGTGGAGAGTACCCCAGAGAGTACCCTAAAGAGTACCCAAGAGAGTACGCCAAAGAGTAGAGAGTACCCCAGAGAGTACCCAAAGAGTGGAGAGTACCCCAGAGAGTACCCTAAAGAGTACCCCAGAGAGTACACCAAAGAGTAGAGAGTACCCCAGAGAGTACCCCAAAGAGTAGAGAGTACCCCAGAGAGTACCCCAAAGAGTAGAGAGTACCTGAGAGGGTACCCCAAAGAGTAGAGAGTACCCCAGAGAGTACCCTAAAGAGTACCCCAGAGAGTACCCTAAAGAGTACCCCAGAGAGTACCCTAAAGAGTGGAGAGTACCCCAGAGAGTACCCTAAAGAGTACCCCAGAGAGTACACCAAAGAGTAGAGAGTACCCCAGAGAGTAGAGAGTACCCAAGATAGTACGCCAAAGAGTAGAGAGTTCCCCAGAGAGTACCCCAAAGAGTAGAGAGTACCTGAGAGGGTACCCCAAAGAGTACCCCAGAGAGTACCCCAGATAGTACACCAAAGAGTAGAGAGTACCCCAGAGAGTACCCCAGAGAGTACACCAAAGAGTAGAGAGTGCACAAGATAGTACGCCAAAGAGTAGAGAGTACCCCAGAGAGTACCCCAAAGAGTAGAGAGTACCCCAAAGAGTAGAGAGTACCCCAAAGAGTAGAGCGTACCCCAGAGAGTAGAGAGTACCCCAAAGAGTAGAGAGTACCCCAGAGAGTAGAGAGTACCCCAGAGAGTACCCTAGGGAGTAGAGAGTACCCCAGAGAGTAGAGAGTACCCCAAAGAGTAGAGAGTACCCCAGAGAGTAGAGAGTACCCCAGAGAGTACCCTAGGGAGTAGAGAGTACCCCAGAGAGTAGAGAGTACTCCAAAGAGTAGAGAGTACCCTAGGGAGTAGAGAGTACCCCAGAGAGTAGAGAGTACTCCAAAGAGTAGAGAGTACCCTAGGGAGTAGAGAGTACCCCAGAGAGTACCCCAGAGAGTAGAGAGTACTCCAAAGAGTAGAGAGTACCCCAGAGAGTAGAGAGTACCCCAGAGAGTACCCTAGGGAGTAGAGAGTACCCCAGAGAGTAGAGAGTACTCCAAAGAGTAGAGAGTACCCCAGAGAGTACCCTAGGGAGTAGAGAGTACCCCAGAGAGTACCCTAGGGAGTACCTTAAAGAGAAGCTTAACTCATATTTTCCATATCTTCGTGCAGAACAGGTCTATGAAACACATGTTGTCTGCTTCTTAGTGATAGTTATTTCCTTTCTATACTGTACTGAATGCACAGACTGCAAACCTTTTTGTAAACACCATATCAACAGGATTACTCCCCATTTGATCGAACTAATGATGCAATAGATGTGCAGTGGTTCCTCTGTAAAACACTGACTGTCTTATTGCCACAAAGTGAACACGCTGAACCGTCAGAGGAGGGCCTCTGTGTGTCAGGAGGCCGAGGATAGATTATGGATGCATGGGCGGGGGAGGGGTGGCGCTTCCTTTTGGGTTTAATCCTCGCTTCATCTGCATACTGTAGAGGATTATTTTAGCATGCTGCTGTCCACAAAACATCTGCTTATATTTGTAGTTTTGTCCATATATGTTAAATCCAACAAAAGAACATGTGATGATACAGAGAGCGGTTCTCTCACCTCAGAGTGATCACGTACTCTCCAGCGTGAAGGTCTGTAACCCTCCTGAGGAAGGAGAGGGAACATGTTCCTGTGTCACGTATTGATTAGTGCAGGATCGACAGATGTATTTAACCCTCCTCTTGTCCTGGGGTCATTTTACCCTAAGGGACATATTTTGCCGACAAAATATATATAATATTCATCAAATGGTCTAAACATGATGGGGGTTGTTCAATGCTATTCAGGAGAGGACTCTTTAAAGTAGAGACAGGGGACTCTTTAATGACCTGATCAGCAGTGAGATGACGTCCTCTTTCTGCAGCAGTTCGTAGTCGCCCCCGGAGGTCAGAGGTCGCCCGGCTCTGGCCCAGGTGCACCCTGGGAAAGGGTCTCCAGCCACAGCGCAGGACAGCAGGACGTGTTGACCCTGAACCGCTCTCACTGCTTTGGGCTTGGTGATGAACCACGGCTGCACCCCGTCCGGGGGCTCTGGAAACAAACACAAACACACACTGCGGCTTCAGTGAAACATCTTGGCTCGTTTTAAGAATGTATTCTCAGGAGGTCCCAGAACCAGGCGCTAAACATTCAGTCCAGTTCGTAGTGTCAATGCAGTGTGATGGACTGTAAGGGATTGTTATGTTGACTGCAGTCAAAATACGTGTTCTTTATCATTTGTATTTTGTACATCACTTTGAAACATTTGGACCATAATTATCAAATATCCACTCAAAGGTTTTTTGGGATATTTCTTCTGAATTGTCTTTTGTTTACGCTCATTCCTTTTGTGCTGAGTTTCAAGATCATTCCAGAAGAGTTTGCGATAAACTGAAACAGATAATGATCCAGCGTTTGAGCCTCACCCTCTACGGTGAGGCGGCACTGGGTCCGGTCCTCTCCGAGCCGGTTCGATGCCCGGCAGCTGTACATCCCGGTGTCCTCTGGGAAAACCTCCTGGATCATCAGAGAGCAGAGAGTCCCGTCACGAAGGAGATGGAAATCCTCCGTCTCAGAAACCTGCTGTTCATCGTGGAGCCAGACCACCTCAGGGGGGGGGAGACCTGGGGGGGACCAGGTTTTAGGTAAACTACTGGCGTGAGTTTCTGCAGCATGGGCCGAGGAAGAACACAATAACCAGAGAGGGAACAAGTACACACATCCTGTACTCAAGTAGAAGTACACCCATCCTTTACTCCAGTAGAAGTACACACATCCTTTACTCCAGTAGAAGTACAGACATCCTTTCCTCCAGTAGAAGTACAGATAATCGTGCTTAAAGACACTCTGGTGAAAGTAGAAGTACTGACTAAACTTCTTTCCTCAAGTCAAAGTAAAGAGGCTTTGAAGTGTCCTTCAGTAAAAAGTACCCATAGCTAGCAGCTGCTTTAAAGAGTACCTGACCTCCCTTTATATCAACAGAACAATAATGTCATTGTTAGCTAATGAATGTTTCCATGGTGACCAACGGCAACATGACAACGTTTCCATTGGTCCCTCTTCTTTAGAGAAGACCAGGAAGTGATGGATACACGGATCGTGTTCCAACCAATAGGCACGCAGTGACTCTAAAGAATAAAGACCACGCACCAACACACATTCAGACTAAAGGAACCAGCTGTTTGGGAAATGAGAGAAGTAGAAAGTACAGGTATTTGAGTTCAACATGTGAGAAGTAGAAAGTACAGGTATTTGAGTTCAACATGTGAGAAGTAGAAAGTACAGGTATTTGAGTTCAACATGTAAGAAGTAGAAAGTACAGGTATTTGAGTTCAACATGTGAGAAGTAGAAAGTACAGGTATTTGAGTTCAACATGTGAGAAGTAGAAAGTACAGGTATTTGAGTTCAACATGAGAGAAGTAGAAAGTACAGGTATTTGAGTTCAACATGTAAGAAGTAGAAAGTACAGGTATTTGTGTTCAACATGTAGAAGTAGAAAGTACAGGTATTTGAGTTCAACATGTGAGAAGTAGAAAGTACAGGTATTTGAGTTCAACATGTAAGAAGTAGAAAGTACAGGTATTTGAGTTCAAAATGAGAGAAGTAGAAAGTACAGGTATTTGAGTTCAACATGTCAGAAGTAGAAAGTACAGGTATTTGAGTTCAAAATGAGAGAAGTAGAAAGTACAGGTATTTGAGTTCAACATGTAAAAAGTAGAAAGTACAGGTATTTGAGTTCAACATGTGAGAAGTAGAAAGTACAGGTATTTGGGTTCAACATGAGAGAAGTAGAAAGTACAGGTATTTGGGTTCAACATGAGAGAAGTAGAAAGTACAGGTATTTGAGTTCAACATGAGAGAAGTAGAAAGTACAGGTATTTGAGTTCAACATGTGAGAAGTAGAAAGTACAGGTATTTGAGTTCAACATGTGAGAAGTAGAAAGTACAGGTATTTGGGTTCAACATGAGAGAAGTAGAAAGTACAGGTATTTGGGTTCAACATGAGAGAAGTAGAAAGTACAGGTATTTGAGTTCAACATGTAAGAAGTAGAAAGTACAGGTATTTGAGTTCAACATGTAAGAAGTAGAAAGTACAGGTATTTGAGTTCAACATGAGAGAAGTAGAAAGTACAGGTATTTGAGTTCAACATGTGAGAAGTAGAAAGTACAGGTATTTGGGTTCAACATGAGAGAAGTAGAAAGTACAGGTATTTGAGTTCAACATGTAAGAAGTAGAAAGTACAGGTATTTGAGTTCAACATGTAAGAAGTAGAAAGTACAGGTATTTGGGTTCAACATGAGAGAAGTAGAAAGTACAGGTATTTGTACTTTTCCAAATAAACATTAAGAAAAAGTACATGGATAAAGTCACAGTGCAGTCTAAGATGTGAATAGTTCAAATAAAAGCAGCGACAAAGAGGAGCGTCTTCAGCCTGGATCTGAAAGTAGTCAGAGTCGCAGCGGACCTGCAGGTTTCTGGGAGCTAGCTCCAGATGTTTGGAGCATAATAACTGAACGCTGCTTCTCCATGTTCAGTTCTGACTCTGGGGACAGGAAGCTGACCAGTCCCTGAAGACCTGAGAGATCTGTCTCTGGGGACAGGAAGCTGACCAGTCCCTGAAGACCTGAGAGATCTGTCTCTGGGGACAGGAAGCTGACCAGTCCCTGAAGACCTGAGAGATCTGTCTATGGGGACAGGAAGCTGACCAGTCCCTGAAGACCTGAGAGATCTGTCTCTGGGGACAGGAAGCTGACCAGTCCCTGAAGACCTGAGAGATCTGTCTCTGGGGACAGGAAGCTGACCAGTCCCTGAAGACCTGAGAGATCTGTCTATGGGGACAGGAAGCTGACCAGTCCCTGAAGACCTGAGAGATCTGTCTCTGGGGACAGGAAGCTGACCAGTCCTTGAAGACCTGAGAGATCTGTCTCTGGGGACAGGAAGCTGACCAGTCCCTGAAGACCTGAGAGATCTGTCTCTGGGGACAGGAAGCTGACCAGTCCCTGAAGACCTGAGAGATCTGTCTCTGGGGACAGGAAGCTGACCAGTCCCTGAAGACCTGAGAGATCTGTCTCTGGGGACAGGAAGCTGACCAGTCCCTGAAGACCTGAGAGACCTGTCTCTGGGGACAGGAAGCTGACCAGTCACTGAAGACCTGAGAGATCTGTCTCTGGGGACAGGAAGCTGACCAGTCCCTGAAGACCTGAGAGATCTGTCTCTGGGGACAGGAAGCTGACCAGTCCCTGAAGACCTGAGAGATCTGTCTCTGGGGACAGGAAGCTGACCAGTCCCTGAAGACCTGAGAGATCTGTCTCTGGGGACAGGAAGCTGACCAGTCCCTGAAGACCTGAGAGATCTGACTCTGGGGACAGGAAGCTGACCAGTCCCTGAAGACCTGAGAGATCTGACTCTGGGGACAGGAAGCTGACCAGTCCCTGAAGACCTGAGAGATCTGTCTCTGGGGACAGGAAGCCAGAGTGAAGACTTCAGAGCAGGAGTGATGTGATTCACTTTCTTAGTGTCAGTGAGGACTCGAGCAGCGGCGTTCTGAATCAGCTGCAGCTTCCTAATAGATGTTTTAGTGAGAGCTGTGAAGACACCTTTGCAGTAGTCCAGTCTACTGAAGATAAAGGCATGGACACGTGTCTCCAGATCCTGCTGTGACATTAGTCTTTAATCCTAGATATGTTCTTTAGGTGATAGTAGGCTGATTTAGTAACTGTTTTAATGTGACTGTTGAAACTCAGGTCAGAGTCCATGACTACACCTCGATCTCTGTCTCTCTGTTGGTTTGAACATTGCAGACTGAAGCTCAGCGCTCACTTTTATACGTTCTGCCTTGGCTCCAAAAACCATTACCTCAGTCTTATCTTTGTTTAATTGGAGAAAGTTCTGACACATCCAGTCATTGATTTGTTCAATGCACTTACTCAGTGTTTGAATTGGAGCATCGTCTCCTGGTGAAATGGTTACGTAAATGTGTGTGTCATCTGCATAGCTATGGTAACTTATTTTGTTGTTCTTCATTATCAGAGCCAGATGCCAGCATGTAGACGTTAAAGAGAAGAGGCCCCAAGATGGAGCCTTGAGGAACCCCACATGTCATATTTGTCAACTCAGATGTGTATTTACCTACAGAAACAAAGTTGTTTCTGTCCTTTAAGTAGGATTCAAACCAATTTAGAACTGTTTCCGAAAGTCCCACCCAGTGTTCCAGTCGGTCTAGCAATATGCTGTGGTCAACAGCGTCACACGCAGCACTGAGATCTAATCATACTAACACTGAAGTTCTGCCACTGTCTGTGTTTAAGTGGATGTCGTTAAAGACCTTTACAAGAGCAGTCTCAGTGCTGTGGTTTGGACGAAAGCCTGACTGGAACACATCGAAACAGTTATTTAAATACAAGAAATTACTCAACTATTGAAAAACAACTTGTTCAATGATCTTACCTAGAAATGGCAGGTTTGATATGGGCCTGTAATTGTTCATTACTGAAGCATCTAGATTATTCTTTTTTAAGAGCGGTTTAATGACTGCAGTTTTCAGGGCCTGTGTAAAAATACCTGAGTGAAGAGATTTGTTTACTATGTGAAGTAGTTCTGAGGCCATGCAGGGCAAAACATCTTTGAAAAATCCTGTTGGAATAATATCAAGGCAGCAGGAGGAGGACTTCAGAAGTTGTATAATGTCCTCTAGGTTTGTATCATTAATCTGATGGAATTGTGTCATGATGTCTGAATTGATGTTAAGTGGACACAGAGACAACACATGTGCTGTACCTGATGCAGAGGCACTGACTGCTCGTCTGGTGTTCTGAGTGTTGTCAGTGAAGAAGGCAAAGTCATTGCACGCCCTGGTGGATAGAAATGCAGAGGCTCCTGACACTGGGGGGTTAGTTAGTCTGTCGACGGTAGCAAACAAGGCACGTGCGTTGTTTTTGTTTTTGGTAATGATGTCAGAGAAGAACGATTGTCGTGCGTTTTTCAATTCCAAATGATAAAGGCCAAGTCTCTCTTTATACATTTCAAAGTGAACCTGGAGATTTGTTTTTCGCCACCTGCGTTCAGCTTTTCGACATTCTCTTTTTTCTGTTTTAACGGTCATGGCCTTTCTCCATGGAGATATTTTCTTCCCAGTCACTTCCTTTACCTTAATTGGAGCAATGGCATCTATAACATTTTTAATTTTTGAATTAAAATGATCTACTAGCTCATCTACTGAGATGTTAGCAGGGGCAAGTGTGGAAGAAAAATCCTGAGTAAACATTTCCCTAGTGTTTTCAGTTAAACATCGCTTTGTGGTTACCTCTTTTTGAACACTTGTGTGAACAGAAATAGAGCTCTCAAAGAAAACACAGGAATGGTCAGACAGTGCAACATCAGTCACCACAACCTTAGAGATATTCAGACCCTTTGAGATCATTAAGTCCAGAGTGTGCCCCTTATTGTGCGTGGGCTCCGTCACATGCTGAGTCAGTCCATAGCTATCAAGAACTCAAAACAGTTCTTTAGCCCCTCTGTCCTGGGGGTTGTCAACATGGATGTTAAAATCACCAACAATGACTAGACGGTCAAAGTCAATACACACTATAGACAGCAGTTCAGTAAAGTCATCACAAAGCTTGCACAGTATTTGGGTGGTCTATAGATATTTAGGAACAGAGCTCGAGAGGAGCATTTCAGCTGAAGGGCCACATATTCAAAAGAATCAAAGTTTCCATACGATGTCTTCCTGCATTGAAGGGAATCATTGAACAGAATAGCAACTCCTCCTCCTCTCTTATGCATTCTTTCCTGACTCATAAAACTAAAGTTGGGAGGGGTTGATTCGATAAGAACAGCTGCACTGTTATTTTGTTCAATCCAAGTTTCTGTTAAAAACATAAAATCCAGATTGTGCTCAGTGATAAAATCATTGATTAAAAATGTTTTTCCTGCCAAAGACCTGACATTTAATAAATCTAGTTTAAGTTCGTTAAACACACTATCAGTCATGTTTTTTGTAACAAGCTGTGGCTGACATGGAATCACTGCTAAATTAGATAAACTCACACAAACGTTTGAGTGCTTCCTGTATCTAAGATCATTCACCGCTCTTAAGTACAGGTATTTGGGTTCAACATGTAAGAAGTAGAAAGTACAGGTATTTGTGTTCAACATGTAAGAAGTAGAAAGTACAGGTATTTGGGTTCAACATGAGAGAAGTAGAAAGTACAGGTATTTGGGTTCAACATGTAAGAAGTAGAAAGTACAGGTATTTGTGTTCAACATGAGAGAAGTAGAAAGTACAGGTATTTGTGTTCAACATGTAAGAAGTAGAAAGTACAGGTATTTGAGTTCAACATGTGAGAAGTAGAAAGTATAGGTATTTGAGTTCAACATGTAAGAAGTAGAAAGTACAGGTATTTGTGTTCAACATGAGAGAAGTAGAAAGTACAGGTATTTGAGTTCAACATGTGAGAAGTAGAAAGTACAGGTATTTGAGTTCAACATGTAAGAAGTAGAAAGTACAGGTATTTGGGTTCAACATGAGAGAAGTAGAAAGTACAGGTATTTGGGTTCAACATGTAAGAAGTAGAAAGTACAGGTATTTGTGTTCAACATGAGAGAAGTAGAAAGTACAGGTATTTGTGTTCAACATGTAAGAAGTAGAAAGTACAGGTATTTGAGTTCAACATGTGAGAAGTAGAAAGTATAGGTATTTGAGTTCAACATGTAAGAAGTAGAAAGTACAGGTATTTGAGTTCAACATGTGAGAAGTAGAAAGTACAGGTATTTGTGTTCAACATGAGAGAAGTAGAAAGTACAGGTATTTGAGTTCAACATGTGAGAAGTAGAAAGTACAGGTATTTGAGTTCAACATGTAAGAAGTAGAAAGTACAGGTATTTGTGTTCAACATGTAAGAAGTAGAAAGTATAGGTATTTGAGTTCAACATGTAAGAAGTAGAAAGTACAGGTATTTGTGTTCAACATGAGAGAAGTAGAAAGTACAGGTATTTGAGTTCAACATGTAAGAAGTAGAAAGTACAGGTATTTGAGTTCAACATGAGAGAAGTAGAAAGTACAGGTATTTGAGTTCAACATGTAAGAAGTAGAAAGTACAGGTATTTGGGTTCATCATGTAAGAAGTAGAAAGTACAGGTATTTGAGTTCAACATGTGAGAAGTAGAAAGTACAGGTATTTGAGTTCAACATGTAAGAAGTAGAAAGTACAGGTATTTGAGTTCAACATGTAAGAAGTTGAAAGTACAGGTATTTGAGTTCAACATGTGAGAAGTAGAAAGTACAGGTATTTGAGTTCAACATGTAAGAAGTAGAAAGTACAGGTATTTGAGTTCAACATGAGAGAAGTAGAAAGTACAGGTATTTGGGTTCAACATGTAAGAAGTAGAAAGTACAGGTATTTGTGTTCAACATGTGAGAAGTAGAAAGTACAGGTATTTGAGTTCAACATGAGAGAAGTAGAAAGTACAGGTATTTGAGTTCAACATGTAAGAAGTAGAAAGTACAGGTATTTGTGTTCAACATGTGAGAAGTAGAAAGTACAGGTATTTGGGTTCAACATAAGAGAAGTAGAAAGTACAGGTATTTGAGTTCAACATGAGAGAAGTAGAAAGTACAGGTATTTGAGTTCAACATGTAAGAAGTAGAAAGTACAGGTATTTGGGTTCAACATGAGAGAAGTAGAAAGTACAGGTATTTGAGTTCAACATGTAAGAAGGAGAAAGTACAGGTATTTGGGTTCAACATGTAAGAAGTAGAAAGTACAGGTATTT
>CM070482.1:692500-717500 GCA_036324585.1 Champsocephalus esox | reverse complement strand
AGTGGATCCCAGGCCATGCCCTTCTTGGGGCGGCTTCAGAGTGTGTGTGTGTGTGTATGTATGTGTGTGTGTGTGTGTTTCTCTGTGTGTGTGTGTTTCTGTGTGTGTGTGTGTTTCTCTCTGTGGTTGTGTGTGTGTGTGTGTGTGTGTGTGTGCGTATGTGTGTGTTTCTCTGTGTGTGTGTTTCTCTGTGTGTGTGTGTTTCTCTGTGTGTGTGTGTGTGTGTGTTTCTCGGTGTGTGTGTGTGCGTGTGTGTTTCTCGGTGTGTGTGTGTGCGTGTGTGTTTCTGTGTGTGTGTGTTTCGCTGTGTGTGTGTGTGTGTTTCTCTGTGTGTGTGTGTTTCTCTGTGTGTGTGTGTGTTTCTCTGTGTGTGTGTGTTTCTCTGTGTGCATGTGTGTGTGTGTGTTTCTCTGTGTGCGTGTGTGTTAATCTGTGTGTGTGTGTGTGTTTCTCTGTGTGTGTGTGTGTGTGTTTCTCGGTGTGTGTGTGCGTGTGTGTTTCTCGGTGTGTGTGTGTGCGTGTGTGTTTCTGTGTGTGTGTGTTTCTCTGTGTGTGTGTGTTTCTGTGTGTGTGTGTGTTTCTCTGTGTGTGTGTGTTTCTCTCTGTGTGTGTGTGTGTTTCTCTGTGTGTGTGTGTTTCTCTGTGTGTGTGTGTGTGTGTTTCTCTGTGTGTGTGTGTTTCTCTGTGTGTGTGTGTGTTTCTCTGTGTGTGTGTGTGTTTCTCTGTGTGTGTGTGTGTGCGTGTGTGTTTCTCGGTGTGTGTATGTGTGCATGTGTGTGTGTGTGTGTTTCTCTGTGTGTGTGTGTTTCTCTGTGTGTGTGTGTGTTTCTCTGTGTGTGTATGTGTGCATGTGTGTGTGTGCTCCTGCAGCAGCGTGCTTTGTCTTTATATGGTTCCCTGCTCTCTCAGTCTAACGGTCTCTTCTTCTCTTCTCACGTTGAGTTCCTCCTCCTCTCCTCCTCCTCCTCCTCCTCCTCCTCCTCCTCCTCCTCCTCTCCTCTCCTCTCCTCCTCCTCTCCTCCTCCTCCTCCTCCTCCTCTCCTCTCCTCCTCCTCCTCCTCTCCTCCTCCTCCTCCTCCTCCTCCTCCTCTCCTCCTCCTCTTCCTCCTCCTCCTCTCCTCAGGGTGTAATGGTTTAGGATGTAATGGATTAGGGTGTAATGGATTAGGATGTAATGGATTAGGGTGTAATGGATTAGGGTGTAATGGATTAGGATGTAATGGATTAGGGTGTAATGGATTAGGATGTAATGGATTAGGATGTAATGGATTAGGGTGTAATGGATTAGGATGTAATGGATTAGGGTGTAATGGATTAGGATGTAATGGATTAGGGTGTAATGGATTAGGATGTAATGGATTAGGGTGTAATGGTTTAGGATGTAATGGATTAGGATGTTATAGATTAGGATGTTATAGATTAGGATGTAATGGATTAGGATGTAATGGATTAGGATGTAATGGATTAGGATGTAATGGATTAGGATGTTATAGATTAGGGTGTAATGGATTAGGATGTAATGGATTAGGGTGTAATGGATTAGGATGTAATGGATTAGGATGTTATGGTTTAGTGTTTAGGATGTTATGGTTTAGGATGTTATGGTTTAGGATGTAATGGTTTAGGATGTAATGGTTTAGGATGTTATGGTTTAGGATGTAATGGTTTAGGATGTAATGGTTTAGTATGTAATGGTTTAGGATGTAATGGATTCGGGTGTAATAGCTTGATCAGGGACGTGCACATTTGGAGGCTATTGCTCTAAACTGGAAAAAGCCCCCCCCCCATAAAAAAGACCTTCAGAAAATGCAGGGAAATGTTTAGTTTAGCGGTCCATATCTCATTAAAATATCTAATGTTAGTAACTATTAAAGAGGTTCTAATGTAGTTTGACCATTGTACCTGCTGTGCAGACACACTGATAACATGGACGTCTAACGAATTACCTTGAATAAAGTCACGAATGAATTAAACCAGTTCAATACGCATTATTCTTATTCTTATCATTCTTTATGAGCGCAGTAACAGTCAGGTATCTAATTACTTATTTATTTAGAATTCCATCATTTAATATCAGAGATGCTCAAACTAAAGTAGAGACATGGCAGAAATCCTACAATGAAGCGGGAAGTGTTCTCCTGAGAGAGGGCGATCAAGAGAAGAGAGAGAGAGTGAGAGAAGAGAGAGAGAGTGAGAGAAGAGAGAGAGGGCGATCAAGAGAAGAGAGAGGGCGATCAAGAGAAGAGAGAGAGAGTGATAGAAGAGAGAGAGAGTGAGAGAAGAGAGAGAGGGCGATCAAGAGAAGAGAGAGAGGGCGATCAAGAGAAGAGAGAGAGAGTGATAGAAGAGAGAGAGAGTGAGAGAAGAGAGAGAGGGCGATCAAGAGAAGAGAGAGAGGGTGATCAAGAGAAGAGAGAGAGGGCGATCAAGAGAAGAGAGAGAGGGCGATCAAGAGAAGAGAGAGAAGGCGATAGAAGAGAGAGAGGGCGATCAAGAGAAGAGAGAGAGAGTGATAGAAGAGAGAGAGAGTGAGAGAAGAGAGAGAGGGCGATCAAGAGAAGAGAGAGGGCGATCAAGAGAAGAGAGAGAGAGTGAGAGAAGAGAGAGAGGGCGATCAAGAGAAGAGAGAGGGCGATCAAGAGAAGAGAGAGAGGGCGATCAAGAGAAGAGAGAGAGGATGGTCAAGAGAAGAGAGAGAGGGCGATCAAGAGAAGAGAGAGAGGGCGATAGAAGAGAGAGAGGGCGATAGAAGAGAGAGAGGGCGATCAAGAGAAGAGAGAGAGAGGGCGATAGAAGAGAGAGAGGGCGATCAAGAGAAGAGAGAGAGGGCGATAGAAGAGAGAGAGGGCGATCAAGAGAAGAGAGAGAGAGAGGGCGATCAAGAGAAGAGAGAGAGAGGGCGATAGAAGAGAGAGAGGGCGATCAAGAGAAGAGAGCAAGGGCGATCAAGAGAAGAGAGCGGGCGATCAAGAGAAGAGAGAGAGGGTGGTCAAGAGAAGAGAGAGAGGGCGATAGAAGAGAGAGAGGGCGATCAAGAGAAGAGAGAGAGAGAGGGCGATCAAGAGAAGAGAGAGAGAGGGCGATAGAAGAGAGAGAGGGCGATCAAGAGAAGAGAGAGAGGGCGATCAAGAGAAGAGAGAGAGAGAGGGCGATCAAGAGAAGAGAGAGAGAGGGCGATAGAAGAGAGAGAGGGTGGTCAAGAGAAGAGAGAGAGGGCGATCAAGAGAAGAGAGAGAGAGAGGGCGATCAAGAGAAGAGAGAGAGAGGGCGATAGAAGAGAGAGAGGGCGATCAAGAGAAGAGAGAGAGGGTGATCAAGAGAAGAGAGAGAGGGCGATCAAGAGAAGAGAGAGAGGATGGTCAAGAGAAGAGAGAGAGGGTGATCAAGAGAAGAGAGAGAGGGCGATCAAGAGAAGAGAGAGAGGGCGATCAAGAGAAGAGAGAGAGGGCGATAGAAGAGAGAGAGGGCGATAGAAGAGAGAGAGGGCGATCAAGAGAAGAGAGAGAGGGCGATCAAGAGAAGAGAGAGAGGGTGATCAAGAGAAGAGAGAGAGGGCGATCAAGAGAAGAGAGAGAGGGCGATCAAGAGAAGAGAGAGAGAGAGGGCGATCAAGAGAAGAGAGAGAGAGGGCGATAGAAGAGAGAGAGGGCGATCAAGAGAAGAGAGAGAGGGCGATAGAAGAGAGAGAGGGCGATGAAGAGAAGAGAGAGAGAGGGCGATCAAGAGAAGAGAGAGAGAGGGCGATAGAAGAGAGAGAGGGCGATCAAGAGAAGAGAGAGAGGGCGATCAAGAGAAGAGAGAGAGAGAGGGCGATCAAGAGAAGAGAGAGAGAGGGCGATAGAAGAGAGAGAGGGTGGTCAAGAGAAGAGAGAGAGGGCGATCAAGAGAAGAGAGAGAGAGAGGGCGATCAAGAGAAGAGAGAGAGAGGGCGATAGAAGAGAGAGAGGGCGATCAAGAGAAGAGAGAGAGGGTGATCAAGAGAAGAGAGAGAGGGCGATCAAGAGAAGAGAGAGAGGGTGATCAAGAGAAGAGAGAGAGGGCGATCAAGAGAAGAGAGAGAGAGAGGGCGATCAAGAGAAGAGAGAGAGAGGGCGATAGAAGAGAGAGAGGGCGATCAAGAGAAGAGAGAGAGGGCGATAGAAGAGAGAGAGGGCGATCAAGAGAAGAGAGAGAGAGAGGGCGATCAAGAGAAGAGAGCAAGGGCGATCAAGAGAAGAGAGCGGGCGATCAAGAGAAGAGACAGAGGGTGGTCAAGAGAAGAGAGAGAAGGCGATAGAAGAGAGAGAGGGCGATCAAGAGAAGAGAGAGAGAGAGGGCGATCAAGAGAAGAGAGAGAGAGGGCGATAGAAGAGAGAGAGGGCGATCAAGAGAAGAGAGAGAGGGCGATCAAGAGAAGAGAGAGAGAGAGGGCGATCAAGAGAAGAGAGAGAGAGGGCGATAGAAGAGAGAGAGGGCGATCAAGAGAAGAGAGAGAGAGAGGGCGATCAAGAGAAGAGAGAGAGAGGGCGATAGAAGAGAGAGAGGGCGATCAAGAGAAGAGAGAGAGGGCGATAGAAGAGAGAGAGGGCGATCAAGAGAAGAGAGAGAGAGAGGGCGATCAAGAGAAGAGAGCAAGGGCGATCAAGAGAAGAGAGCGGGCGATCAAGAGAAGAGACAGAGGGTGGTCAAGAGAAGAGAGAGAGGGCGATAGAAGAGAGAGAGGGCGATCAAGAGAAGAGAGAGAGAGAGGGCGATCAAGAGAAGAGAGAGAGAGGGCGATAGAAGAGAGAGAGGGCGATCAAGAGAAGAGAGAGAGGGCGATCAAGATCAATCACTTTTCCTGGCTTGCAAAGTGCTGTGAAGCAGCCTGTTCTCTGGGTGCAGTCTGGGTGCAAGAGCCATGCGCTGCAAGGAGATCTCTGGGTGTGCTCTGTAGCTCTCACAGCCAGCTTCTCTCTGGCTGCTCTCTCCCTGTATTCACAGCACTTTTCCCTGCCTTTCAGAGACTCATTGCTGGGTATGAAAGCATTGTGCATCACCCTGGATCTCTGCCTGTGTGCCTTTGAGTGTGAGACCCTGCTAACAGCAGTGAACCTGCTGCCAGCATTACAAACATATTAATCAGGCGTTTTAACACGTTTTTCCCATGAAAATGATTTTTATTCACTACCATGGGGCTATACAAATCTAATTCCGGGTAATTCGGAGCACAATTTTACCTTTTACTATTTAAATGTATTTGTATTATATATTTTTGGGCTATAAAAGAGACATTTCTGGGTGACTTTGTCAGTTTATGGAGCTTAGCCCACAATTCCTGGAGGTTCCAGGCCGAATTTGGGAGCTCATAGGCGGCCTGCCATGCGCCCCCACCCGCGGAAAGAAGAAAAAAGTAAAGAAAACGGTCAATTATATCTTAAAATAATCAAAAATGAAGTTTAAAAAAATTCTCGAAAAACGACAGAGTGCCAACGGAGGAGGGGCTCCAGAAAGCTCAACCCTTCGGCGCTTCGGGCGGAAGCCCCGGACACTTTTCCACTCCCCCGTTGCAACTTAGAACGGAGAGGGGAATCCAAGCCTCCCCTCCTCCATCAAAAAAAAGCATTCATGTTTTTCAAGCTACCGTCTGCACGAAATCAGAAACCCGGTTTTTGAGAGCACTCGGAAGAAAACGGCTGTTTCACTTCATGGAGGAATGTCTCCGCTCCATGAGTGCTTTGGCTCGGATACAATTGTTGCCTGGAGACCCCCAAGTATGGTTCTTACCAAACTTTACGTTTTTGAACTGATCTCTGGAGGAATGCAAGGGGAGTTGTCAGGGAATTATGAGACACTATTTTGGGATACAATTTCTCCATTTTAACCCCTTTCCTCTGGTTCTCCAAAAAGTTAACCCCGGACGGCCTTTGTCCAACTGTTCCCCCCCCCAACTCGACCGTATATTAACGGATTTAGTCCATTTTGGCTGCGTTCCTCTCACCTCACTGATTGAATGGCAAACGCGACCCGCTATCGGAGGGCCTCCGCTGGCCCGGCCTCGTACCGGTGCTCTGGCGGTCGGTTCCTCCGAACTGCGGGTTCTTCTCCTCTGACCTCAATGATCGAATGGCAAACGCGACCCACCATCGGAGGGCCTTCTCCCCCGGTCCACGTGCCGGTGCTCTGGCTGCCGGTTCCTCCGAACTGCGGGTTCGACTCTGATGGCCGGGAGTGTGTGCTGCGTGGGGGTAACCCTCCGTGTCTCTTCCCTCCCGGGCCGCCCGATATGAAGCGTGACCGAGACGAACCGTCTGACTCAGGGGTCCCACCACGGGTCCCACCACGGGTTACGCAGCGGGGTGGAAGTTCCACCTCCCCACTTCGCAGCGGAGTGCCAGGCAAACATCAGTTTCTCTAATCCTCCACTATTGCATAGCGGCCTTAGTCGGCTGCGGCATTCAGCAATTAGCCTCGCTCCGGGCACCAGTTCCCTCGGGGACCACAGCTCGGTGGCTTCACATGATATAGGATCGACCCTACTTCATCACAGGCTACCGGTTTGATCCTGCGTAACAACCACATATGCTTGTCTGCAAAGAGGGAACTGCCTGGTCCTGCCCTGGTGTTTCTCTACATCTAGTGTCCAGCCGTCAGCTGTGCTATCAGCAAATTTGACCCGCCATCGGAGGGCCTCCTCCCCCGGTCCACGTGCCGGTGTTTGGCGGTCGGAAGAATAACATTTTGCAGGACATGACGGAGCTCAGGAGTCTGCACTTTGGAGCTCCTGGAGCGGACTAAGATATGTGTATTTGCCTGAATGATGGAAATAAACAAAAAATGCTATTTTACAGGACATGACGGAGATAGGTGTATTTTCACAGCTTTTTGGAAATACACCAAATGTGATATTGCAACAACACGGAGCTCATGTTACCCATGTGAAGTTGTGCAGAACATCACTGAGCTCATTTAACGACATGGCGTACCAGGGGCACTAAGGTCTGTTGAGAGCTTCATAGTAAATCATATTCCTGTATGAACCCATAATGAGAATGCTTCTTGATGGTTTTTGAATATGTATGTATGTTTACAATTTTAGTTGTTGCTGTTTGATAACTTTGCGTTTTAAAAAGAGGGTTTTGACAGCTTCATAGTATGTTGAATACTTAAAACGAAAGTTAGTTATAATCAAATATAACCAATTATATTCTTGTATAACCCACAATGAAAATGCTTCATATTTTAGGTTTTTCTATATTTACAGCATAAACAAAACAAAGTGGTTTGTTAAGTTGAGAGTAAGACCTATGATGATTTATGCCCTGCTCTCTGATCAGAGAGGAGGCAGGGTCTCCCCTCTCCTCTCACAGCAGGGGGGGGGCTCCAGACTTAAGCAGAAACACATGGAGGCCTCAAAAGGTGGTTATGTCATAGTCATAGAATATGTCTAGTCATGTTTTGTGTTACACAAACTGGGGAAGGTGTGTCTTATGCCAGAGCCAATAGAATATGTTGGTTGGGTATAGAGGAGGTGTTTGTGGGTTTTCTATCCCGTTTTTTTAGATAAAAAGACTGGCTGTTTTGGATTTCGGGGGAGAGGGGGGGGGAACCCCTGCTATACTCTCTCCCGGTAAACTCTGGCCCTCAGAGCTGGGTTAGATGGCTCTCGGTAAGATCGACCTGGAAGGCGTTATTCAGAACGTACGGGAATCAAATGAACGACACTATTTAGATCTAGCTGGAAGACGTTATTCTTGACGTTATTCTTGCTCACGTTGGTGGATCTGAGCCAAGCAGTAAACTTACACTGACTGAATAACTTCGGTCAGGTCAATTAGTAGGTCAGAGTAATTTACCGGAATAAATTATCAGGACCTCCCCGACTCTAAACAGGTCTTACCCGGATGTCCGTATGTGTTTAGTCAGAGTGAGAGTGCTTGAGTTTGGGTACACAAAGTGCCGTGAAGAAGGCCGCATATGGATGCTGATGGGCGGACAGAAAAGCACCGCAAAATCCACCACCTTTCAGTGTTACCAGGGGCATGAGGTTCTGCAGGGTGTGATCATCTGGGTTTAGTCCGTGGGGGAGTGCTTAAGTCCGGGGGCCCGGGGACTCACGGTGTGCGAGGTTATGGAGGTGTCCATGTCAGGGACACATGCTGGAGGTCTCTCTCCCGAGAGTGGATGTCCATTGTCTCTAAATTGGGTGATAGAAGAGAGAGGGCGATCAAGAGAAGAGAGAGGGCGATCAAGAGAAGAGAGAGAGGGCGATCAAGAGAAGAGAGAGGGCGATCAAGAGAAGAGAGAGGGCGATCAAGAGAAGAGAGAGGGCGATCAAGAGAAGAGAGAGAGGGCGATCAAGAGAAGAGAGAGGGCGATCAAGAGAAGAGAGAGGGCGATCAAGAGAAGAGAGAGGGCGATCAAGAGAAGAGAGAGAGGGCGATCAAGAGAAGAGAGAGAGGGCGATCAAGAGAAGAGAGTGAGGGCGATCAAGAGAAGAGAGAGAGGGCGATCAAGAGAAGAGAGAGAGGGCGATCAAGAGAAGAGAGAGGGCGATCAAGAGAAGAGAGAGAGGGCGATCAAGAGAAGAGAGAGAGGGCGATCAAGAGAAGAGAGAGAGGGCGATCAAGAGAAGAGAGAGAGGGCGATCAAGAGAAGAGAGAGGGCGATCAAGAGAAGAGAGAGAGGGCGATCAAGAGAAGAGAGAGAGGGCGATCAAGAGAAGAGAGAGAGGGCGATCAAGAGAAGAGAGAGAGGGCGATCAAGAGAAGAGAGAGAGGGCGATCCAGAGAAGAGAGAGGGCGATCCAGAGAAGAGAGAGGGCGATCAAGAGAAGAGAGAGAGGGCGATCAAGAGAAGAGAGAGAGGGCGATCCAGAGAAGAGAGAGGGCGATCCAGAGAAGAGAGAGAGGGCGATCAAGAGAAGAGAGAGGGCGATCAAGAGAAGAGAGAGAGGGCGATCAAGAGAAGAGAGAGAGGGCGATCAAGAGAAGAGAGAGAGGGCGATCAAGAGAAGAGAGAGAGGGCGATCCAGAGAAGAGAGAGGGCGATCCAGAGAAGAGAGAGAGGGCGATCAAGAGAAGAGAGAGAGGGCGATCCAGAGAAGAGAGAGAGGGCGATCAAGAGAAGAGAGAGAGGGCGATCAAGAGAAGAGAGAGGGCGATCAAGAGAAGAGAGAGAGGGCGATCAAGAGAAGAGAGAGAGGGCGATCAAGAGAAGAGAGAGAGGGCGATCAAGAGAAGAGAGAGGGCGATCAAGAGAAGAGAGAGAGGGCGATCAAGAGAAGAGCGAGGGCGATCAAGAGAAGAGCGAGGGCGATCAAGAGAAGAGAGAGAGGGCGATCAAGAGAAGAGAGAGAGGCGATCAAGAGAAGAGCGAGGGCGATCAAGAGAAGAGAGAGAGGGCGATCAAGAGAAGAGAGAGAGGCGATCAAGAGAAGAGCGAGAGGGCGATCAAGAGAAGAGAGAGGGCGATCAAGAGAAGAGCGAGGGCGATCAAGAGAAGAGAGAGAGGGCGATCAAGAGAAGAGAGAGAGGGCGATCAAGAGAAGAGAGAGAGGGCGATCAAGAGAAGAGAGAGAGGGCGATCAAGAGAAGAGAGAGAGGGCGATCCAGAGAAGAGAGAGAGGGCGATCAAGAGAAGAGAGAGAGGGCGATCAAGAGAAGAGAGAGAGGGCGATCCAGAGAAGAGAGAGAGGGCGATCAAGAGAAGAGAGAGAGGCGATCAAGAGAAGAGAGAGGGCGATCAAGAGAAGAGAGAGAGTGCGATCAAGAGAAGAGAGAGAGGGCTTTCCTTTGCTTCCAGATGTCAGATTGTAAACAAAGTCACGTGACGGGGCAGATGACAGCGCTGACAAGTTGTGTTTCTCGCAGCGAGACGCGGCCGTTGCCCGGGCAACATTAGCCCGTACCTGTGTACTGCAGTAGCAGGAATATAGGCTTATAATATACTGTTTATACATGATGATAGTATATGATTTACATACAGAAAATAGTTTGTCCGTTTTCAGAACCCTCAACATTTGAACCTTCTGTACTTTAGCGTCTGAACACAAAGAGCTCTCACCTTCACGTCTCTCCTGGTCCAGAGGAGGGGCCTCGAGCCGCGGGTTGGACCTCCTCTCCGCCCTGAAAACAACCAACAGGGAACAGGAACATCAGCCTGAAGAGCAGGAGCTAAACCGCTAACAAATAACTTCACATCACAGTCATTTCAAACACATTGTAAAGCTAGGGAGGGCTCAAACTGAATTACATTCAAACTGAAAATCCAATATCAAAACAATGTGTAATGTCATGCTAACATCAGCTAGCAGACTAAACTACATCATGTACACACGGGGGTTTCCACGGTGATCCGTCAGCCCTTCACACTATACATGCTAACTGACATGTGTTAGCTCGTGACATGAGTAAGGCAAGAGAAGCTAACAAAGAAGCTAACGTTAGCTCTGTACCTGCTGCTCCTTTGGTCCCGGACAGAACGTTCTGGATCCGGACTCAACACCGGCTGCACCTGTACGATTAGATGGAAGGAAATGATGGGGAAATGTTCCTGCTTCTTCTCTCCGTGTCTTAATCTTGCTACTTAAAACATTAAGCCATTTGTGATGCTGAACATTCAGTTTATGATACGACCTGATTTCAAACCATCAACAACGGCTTTAATGTCAGCATGAAGCAGAACACTAAAGAGATGTGACTGACCAGAGTGGCTGCAGTTCTGCTGACAGCCTCCAGAGGGAGCTGTACAGGAGGTTTGATCCTCCGGGAGGAAACTGAGCTGCAGCTGGGAACAAGAAGAAGACTTTAAAGTTTGAACAGAAGTCCATCTGGAGCCGACGCTTTTCTAACACTGAAACATCATGTGAGCAGCAACCTATCTTTAGAGAGCTGTGACGCTGAGAGGCTCACCTGGACGCCTCTCCAGGAACACCTGAGGGGAGAAGAGTTCTGTTTTATTCTGAAGGAACCTCATTAACAATCAACAGACTTCCTGCGCTCTGATTGGTCGACTCACCCTCTATGTTTAGTGATGTCACGGCGGTTGCGTTTCCAGCGTCGTTGCTGATCAAACACGAGTAACTTCCTGCATCCCCCACGCTCACTTCCTTTATCTCCAGGAAGTGGAGGCCAGCGCGCTCGTAGATTAAGACCCGCCCACAGGACTGAAGCTCCGCCTCCCCCTGAAGAAACAAGAGGGCGCCCAATAGCAAGATGGCCGACAGGTTTACTTTAGCAATTACTGTCACTCTCACAGAATAATCAGGTATTTGTTTTAATGTCTTTATTTTGACATAAATTGCTTTAAAGTTCTTTAGCACATTTAATAAGTCATATTAAAATCGGTAAAAGTGAAAGTATTAGTTCATGTAATGTAAGAAAGATATTAAAAGTGTTAGTGTGATGGCTCTGCTAAGCTCCGCCCACCTTGTACCATGTGACGCGGGGTGGTGGGCGTCCCGTCGCCTTGGCGATTAACTTCCCGCTCTCTCCGAGTTTAGCGACCAATCGGCTCGGCTTGGTGATGAACTTCGGGGGACTTTCCCCCCAAAGACTGGAGCGACCCCTGGGGCATCATGGGAAATGTAGTTACATTTTGTTAAATAGAAATTGTTCTATCTTTTTTCAAAGAGTCCGCATTGAGACTCTCGGAGACGTTGATCTCAGTATTCCCAGTTTTTTTTTATGATTTTTGGATTACCAACTTTTTCTCCGAATGTTGAGATTGAACTCAGATTTAAAAAGAAGAAAATAGAATGATTATTTTTCTCGGACTCCAAAAGAAAAACGAATGAACTTTCGGTCAGATGTCCGAAATGTTCAAATGTGTCCCACACCCTCTTCCGTATGTAGCTACAGAGTGCCGTCTCTCACCTGGTCAGCCGCTCACTTATTGTACCCGTCCCCACTAAGTCGGATCTGGGATCTGCAGCACTACACAGAGAACCACAGAAGAAGAACTCACCCTGATTTCCCTGAGGACGAGAGGAAGAACGAAGAACATGAGAGCTTCAGAGAAACACCTGAGAACAGCAGCTCGATGGGTTCGTAAAGAACACAATGAAACACTTCGTTTTCATTATTATTCATATTATTCATTTTTCATATTATTTTATTATTATTAAAATTATAGTTTTATTTTCTCATAATAATGGTCGGTACCTTCCAGGAGGATCTCCACGGTAACCTGCCTGCTCCCCTCCTGATTGGTCGCCTGGCAGGTGTAGGGGCCGGCGTCCTCCTCTCTGACTCCGCCCACCTTCAGGCTGAAGTAGCCCCGCCCCCCTCGCTCCAACACGCAGCGCTCTCCTCCAATCACAGCCCTGCCCTCTCTGAGCCATGTGACCTGAGGCTCTGGGTGACCTCGCACCTGAGGGAGGACACACCTGGTCAGTGTGTGTGTCTGTGTGTGTGTGTGTGTGTGTGATTGTGTGATGGTGAGTGTGTGTGTTTGTGTGTGTAGTGGGTGTGTGTGTGTGATGTGTGTGTGTGTATGTGTGTGTGTGTTTGTGTGTGTGTGTGTGTGTGTGTGTGATGTGTGTGTGTGTGTGAGTGAGTGTGTGTTTGTGTGTGTGTCTGTGTGTGTGTGTGTGTGTGATTGTGAGTGAGTGTGTGTTTGTGTGTATGGGTGTGTGTGTGATTGTGTGTGTGTCTGTGTGTGTGTTTGTGTGTGTGTGTGATTGTGTGTGTGAGTGTGTGTGTGTTTGTATGTGTGTGTGTGTGTATGTGATTTTGTGTGTGTGTGATTGTGTTTGTGTGTGTGTGATTGTGTGTGTGTGTGTGTGATTGTGTGTGTGAGTGTGTGTGTGTGTGTGTGTGTGTGCGTGTGTGTGTGTGTGTGCGTGTGTGTGTGTGTGTGTGTGTGTGTTGCTCTGATCTCACATCCTAAAAATCCTCTTCCTCAACATGTGTCCCCGGTGTGTCAGGAGACTCACTAAGTGATGTCTTCTCTACATCACCATGTGTCCCCGTGTGTCCCGGTGTGTCCCCGGTGTGTCCCGGTGTGTCCCGGTGTGTCCCGGTGTCCCCCCGGTGTGTCCCGGTGTGTCCCGGTGTCCCCCCGGTGTGTCCCCCGGTGTGTCCCCGTGTGTCCCGGTGTGTCCCGGTGTGTCCCCGGTGTCCCCCCGGTGTGTCCCCTGGTGTGTCAGGAGACTCTCAAAGTGTCAGAAACAAACCCCTCTCTCTTCTCCTCCGTACCCTCATCTCTAAAAACGGGGAACGACAGAGCTGATCCAGATTTGATGCGTCATGACCACATTACTAAAATGTGGGCGGGCTTTAGACCCACCGGCCAATCAGAAACGTTGCTGTCAGAAACAATGAGACGTGTTCTGGAAGTGATCTGGTCTGTGTTCACATTAGCATGCTAGCACTCAGAGCTAACCTGTGCTGGAGAGAGTGTGTGAAGAAGCAGGAAGTCAAAAGCTACTGACCCAGAGTCAGCTCTTTAGGAACAGCTGGAAGAGAGGGGGGGGCTACAAGGACCTGTTTGGGGATGGAGCAGGACACTTCAGAGTCATGTCCTTAGTAACAGCTGGAAGAGAGGGGGGGGGCTACAAGGACCTGTTTGGGGATGGAGCAGGACACTTCAGAGTCATGTCCTTAGTAACAGCTGGAAGAGAGGGGGGGGCTACAAGGATCTGTTTGGGGTTTGGAGCAGGACACTTCAGAGTCATGTCCTTAGTAACAGCTGGAAGAGAGGGGGGGGGCTACAAGGACCTGTTTGGGGTTTGGAGCTGGACACTTCAGAGTCATGTCCTTAGCAACAGCTGAAAGAGAGGGGGGGGGGCTACAAGGACCTGTTTGGGGTTTGGAGCAGGACACTTCAGAGTCATGTCCTTAGCAACAGCTGGAAGAGAGGGGGGGGGGCGACAAGGACCTGTTTGGGGTTTGGAGCAGGACACTTCAGAGTCATGTCCTTAATAACAGCTGGAAGAGAGGGGGGGGGGCTTCAAGGACCTGTTTGGGGTTTGGAGCAGGACACTTCAGAGTCATGTCCTTAGTAACAGCTGGAAGAGAGGGGGGGGGCTACAAGGACCTGTTTGGGGTTTGGAGCAGGACACTTCAGAGACATGTCCTTAGTAACAGCTGGAAGAGAGAGGGGGGATACAAGGACCTGTTTGGGGGTTTGGAGCAGGACACTTCAGAGTCATGTCCTTAGTAACAGCTGGAAGAGAGGGGGGGGGCTACAAGGACCTGTTTGGGGATGGAGCAGGACACTTCAGAGTCATGTCCTTAGTAACAGCTGGAAGAGAGGGGGGGGCTACAAGGACCTGTTTGGGGTTTGGAGCAGGACACTTCAGAGTCATGTCCTTAGTAACAGCTGGAAGAGAGGGGGGGGCTACAAGGACCTGTTTGGGGTTTGGAGCAGGACACTTCAGAGTCATGTCCTTAGCAACAGCTGGAAGGGAGAGGGGGGGGGCTACAAGGACCTGTTTGGGGTTTGGAGCAGGACACTTCAGAGTCATGTCCTTAGTAACAGCTGAAAGAGAGGGGGGGGGGCTACAAGGACCTGTTTGGGGTTTGGAGCAGGACACTTCAGAGTCATGTCCTTAGCAACAGCTGGAAGAGAGGGGGGGGGCGACAAGGACCTGTTTGGGGTTTGGAGCAGGACACTTCAGAGTCATGTCCTTAATAACAGCTGGAAGAGAGGGGGGGGGGCTTCAAGGACCTGTTTGGGGTTTGGAGCAGGACACTTCAGAGTCATGTCCTTAGTAACAGCTGGAAGAGAGGGGGGGGCTACAAGGACCTGTTTGGGGTTTGGAGCAGGACACTTCAGAGACATGTCCTTAGTAACAGCTGGAAGAGAGAGGGGGGATACAAGGACCTGTTTGGGGTTTGGAGCAGGACACTTCAGAGTCATGTCCTTAATAACAGCTGGAAGAGAGGGGGGGGGACTACAAGGATCTGTTTGGGGTTTGGAGCAGGACACTTCAGAGTCATGTCCTTAGTAACAGCTGGAAGAGAGGGGGGGGCTACAAGGACCTGTTTGGGGTTTGGAGCAGGACACTTCAGAGTCATGTCCTTAGTAACAGCTGGACGAGAGTGGGGGGCTACAAGGACCTGTTTGGGGTTTGGAGCAGGACACTTCAGAGTCATGTCCTTAGTAACAGCTGGAAGAGAGGGGGGGGCTACAAGGACCTGTTTGGGGTTTGGAGCAGGACACTTCAGAGACATGTCCTTAGTAACAGCTGGAAGAGAGGGGGGGGGCGACAAGGACCTGTTTGGGGTTTGGAGCAGGACACTTCAGAGTCATGTCCTTAATAACAGCTGGAAGAGAGAGCTACAAGGACCTGTTTGGGGTTTGGAGCAGGACACTTCAGAGTCATGTTTCTATGTGTGAGACTTTAATATCTGGCTAAAATCATTGCAATCCGAAACCCTTAAGGGATAATAATATAATGGTATATTTGGTACCCTCCCCTCCAGATTTGCGACGCCCCCCACGGAGACCCGGGCGTTGCGGGGGGGCAGGATGAAGGCCGGGGGCTCGTTGTCACGGAAACCGCATCCTGGTGACGGGCCCATAACCGTGGAGACGGGTGAGGAAAGAGAAGTCATCCTGGTGAGACAGAGAAGAAATATTATCCTTTGTTTACTTCTGTAAGATGTGTCTCCATGTCCACACACACACACACACACACACACACACACCACACACACACACCATGCATGCACGCACGCACACACAAACACACGCACGCACACACACACACACACACACACGCACGCACGCACACACACACACACACACACACACACGCACGCACTGCCTGACCTCAGACTGCCCGTGCTGAGCAGAACCCTCCCTGCAGAGTCTCTGTGCAGTTACTTCTGTAACACAGTGACATCACTACGGAACTCTAGCGCTCCTATTGGCTGGCACTCAAACACATTGTACGTGATAGGCTAAAGGGCGGGACATCTCTAAGTGGTCAACCAATGTCAACAGAGCCGGCCAGCTAACCAATCAGAGCAGACTGCTTCTTCATCCACTCTGGTGGTGTGTGTCTGTGTGTGGTGTGTGTGTGTGTGTGTGTGGTGTGTGTGTGTGGTGTGTGTGTGGTGTGTGTGTGGTGTGTGTGTGTGGTGTGTGTGTGTGGTGTGTGTGTGGGGTGTGTGTGTGTGTGTGTGTGTGAGATGAACACATTAAACATGTGGATAACAGCATCATGTGTGTGTGATCAGCTGTAAGCGTCATGTAACACATTCCTCTGATTCAATCAGAAGACGCCCCACATGTGTCTCCATGTCTCTCCATGTGTCTCCATGTCTCTCCATGTGTCTCCATGTCTCTCCCTGTGTCTCCATGTCTCTCCATGTGTCTCCATGTCTCTCCATGTCTCTCCCTGTGTCTCTATGTGTCTCCATGTCTCTCCATGTGTCTCCATGTCTCTCCCTGTGTCTCTATGTCTCTCATGTCCCATGTGTCTCCATGTGTCTCCATGTCTCTCCCTGTGTCTCTATGTCTCTCCATGTGTCTCCATGTCTCTCCCTGTGTCTCCATGCCTCTTCATGTGTCTTCATGTGTCCATGTCTCCATGTGTCTCAGTGTGTCTCTGTTTCTCTCCGTGTGTCTCCATGTGTCTCCATGTGTCTCCATGTCTCTCCATGTGTCTCCATGTGTCTCCATGTCTTTCCGTGTCTCCATGTCTCTCCGTGTCTCTCTCCGTGTCTCTCTGTGTGTCTCCATGTCTCTCCATGTGTCTCCACGTGTCTTCGTGTATCTCCGTGTGTCTCCGTGTGTCTCCGTGTGTCTCCGTGTCTCTCCGTGTGTCTCCGTGTGTCTCCGTGTCTCTCCGCGTGTCTCCGCATCTGTCCGTGTCTCTCTGTGTGTCTCCAAGTCTCTCCATGTGTCTCCATGTGTCTTCATGTGTCTCCATATGTCTCCATGTCTCCGTGTGTCTCTGTGTGTCTCCCCATGTGTCTCCATGTCTCTCCCTGTGTCTCCATGTCTCTCAATGTGTCTCCATGTCTCTCCATGTGTCGTCATGTGTCTCCATGTGTCTCCATGTCTCTCCATGTGTCTCCATGTGTCTTCATGTGTCTTCATGTGTCTCCATGTCTCTCCATGTGTCTCCATGTCTCTCCATGTCTCTTCATGTGTCTCCATGTGTCTCCGTGTCTCTCCGTGTGTCTCCATGTGTCTCCATGTCTCTCCATGTGTCTCCATGTCTCTCCATGTGTCTTCATGTGTCTCCATGTGTCTCCATGTGTCTCCATGTCTCTCCATGTGTCTCCATGTCTCTCAATGTGTCTCCATGTCTCTCCATGTGTCGTCATGTGTCTCCATGTGTCTCCATGTCTCTCCATGTGTCTCCATGTGTCTCCATGTCTCTCCATGTGTCTCTCCATGTCTCTTCATGTGTCTCCATGTGTCTCCGTGTCTCCGTGTCTCTCCGTGTGTCTCCATGTCTCTCCATGTGTCTCCATGTCTCTCCATGTGTCTCCATGTGTCTCCATGTGTCTCCATGTCTCTCCATGTGTCTTCATGTGTCTCCATGTCCCTCCACGTGTCTTCATGTGTCTTCATGTGTCTCCATGTGTCTCCATGTGTCTCCATGTGTCTCCATGTCTCTCCATGTGTCTCCATGTGTCTCCATGTCTCTCCATGTGTCTCCATGTCTCTCCATGTGTCTCCATGTGTCTCCATGTCTCTCCATGTGTCTCCATGTGTCTTCATGTGTTTCCATGTGTCTTCATGTGTCTCCATGTGTCTCCATGTCTCTCCATGTGTCTCCATGTGTCTCCATGTCTCTCCATGTGTCTTCATGTGTCTCCGTGTGTCTCTGTGTGTCTCCCCATGTGTCTCCATGTCTCTCCCTGTGTCTCCATGTCTCTCAATGTGTCTCCATGTCTCTCCATGTGTCGTCATGTGTCTCCATGTGTCTCCATGTCTCTCCATGTGTCTCCATGTGTCTTCATGTGTCTTCATGTGTCTCCATGTCTCTCCATGTCTCTCCATGTCTCTTCATGTGTCTCCATGTCTCTCCATGTGTCTCCATGTCTCTCCCTGTGTCTCCATGTGTCTCCATGTGTCTCCATGTCTCTCCCTGTGTCTCTATGTCTCTCCATGTGTCTCCATGTCTCTCCCTGTGTCTCCATGCCTCTTCATGTGTCTTCATGTGTCCATGTCTCCATGTGTCTCAGTGTGTCTCTGTGTCTCTCCGTGTGTCTCCATGTGTCTCCATGTGTCTCCATGTCTCTCCATGTGTCTCCATGTTTCTCCATGTGTCTCCATGTCTTTCCGTGTCTCTCCATGTCTCTCCGTGTCTCTCCATGTCTCTCCGTGTCTCTCTGTGTGTCTCCATGTCTCTCCATGTGTCTCCGTGTATCTCCGTGTGTCTCCGTGTGTCTCCGTGTCTCTCCGTGTGTCTCCGTGTGTCTCCGTGTCTCTCCGCGTGTCTCCGCATCTGTCCGTGTCTCTCTGTGTGTCTCCATGTCTCTCCATGTGTCTCCATGTCTCTCCATGTGTCTTCATGTGTCTCCATATGTCTCCATGTCTCCGTGTGTCTCTGTGTGTCTCCCCATGTGTCTCCATGTCTCTCCCTGTGTCTCCATGTCTCTCAATGTGTCTCCATGTCTCTCCATGTGTCGTCATGTGTCTCCATGTGTCTCCATGTCTCTCCATGTGTCTCCATGTGTCTTCATGTGTCTTCATGTGTCTCCATGTCTCCATGTCTCTCCATGTGTCTCCATGTCTCCCCATGTCTCTTCATGTGTATCCATGTGTCTCCATGTGTCTCCGTGTCTCTCCGTGTGTCTCCATGTGTCTCCATGTGTCTCCATGTCTCTCAATGTGTCTCCATGTCTCTCCATGTGTCGTCATGTGTCTCCATGTGTCTCCATGTCTCTCCATGTGTCTCCATGTGTCTCTCCATGTCTCTTCATGTGTCTCCATTGTCTCCGTGTCTCTCCGTGTGTCTCCATGTCTCTCCATGTGTCTCCATGTCTCTCCATGTGTCTTCATGTGTCTCCATGTGTCTCCATGTGTCTCCATGTCTCTCCATGTGTCTTCATGTGTCTCCATGTCTCTCCATGTGTCTTCATGTGTCTTCATGTGTCTCCATGTCTCTCCATGTATCTCCATGTCTCTCCATGTGTCTCCATGTGTCTCCATGTGTCTTCATGTGTCTCCATGTGTCTCCATGTCTCTCCAGGTGTCTCCATGTGTCTCCATGTCTCTCCATGTGTCTCCATGTCTCTCCATGTGTCTCCATGTGTCTCCATGTCTCTCCATGTGTCTTCATGTGTCTCCATGTGTCTTCATGTGTCTCCATGTGTCTCCATGTCTCTCCATGTGTCTCCATGTCTCTCCATGTGTCTTCATGTGTCTCCGTGTGTCTCTGTGTGTCTCCCCATGTGTCTCCATGTCTCTCCCATGTGTCTCCATGTCTCTCCATGTGTCTCCATGTCTCTCCATGTGTCTCCATGTGTCTCCATGTCTCTCCATGTGTCTCCATGTGTCTTCATGTGTCTTCATGTGTCTCCATGTCTCTCTATGTGTCTCCATGTCTCTCCATGTCTCTTCATGTGTCTTCATGTGTCTCCATGTGTCTCCATGTGTCTCCATGTGTCTCCATGTGTCTTCATGTGTCTCCATGTGTCTCCATGTCTCTCCATGTGTCTCCATGTGTCTCCATGTCTCTCCATGTGTCTCCATGTCTCTCCATGTGTCTCCATGTGTCTCCATGTCTCTCCATGTGTCTCCATGTGTCTCCATGTCTCTCCATGTGTCTTCATGTGTCTCCGTGTGTCTCTGTGTGTCTCCCCATGTGTCTCCATGTCTCTCCCTGTGTCTCCTTGTCTCTCAATGTGTCTCCATGTCTCTCCATGTGTCGTCATGTGTCTCCATGTGTCTCCATGTGTCTCCATGTGTCTCCATGTGTCTTCATGTGTCTTCATGTGTCTCCATGTCTCTCCATGTGTCTCCATGTCTCTCCATGTCTCTTCATGTGTCTCCATGTGTCTCCGGGTCTCCGTGTCTCTCCGTGTGTCTCCATGTGTCTCCATGTCTCTCCATGTCTCTCCATGTGTCTCCATGTCTCTCCATGTGTCTTTATGTGTCTCCATGTGTCTCCATGTGTCTCCATGTCTCTCCATGTGTCTCCATGTGTCTCCATGTGTCTTCATGTGTCTCCATGTCTCTCCATGTGTCTCCCTGTGTCTCCATGTCTCTCCATGTGTCTTCATGTGTCTTCATGTGTCTCCATGTCTCTCCATGTGTCTCCCTGTGTCTCCATGTCTCTCCATGTGTCTCCATGTCTCTCCATGTGTCTCCATGTGTCTCCATGTCTCTTCATGTGTCTCCATGTGTCTCCGGGTCTCCGTGTCTCTCCGTGTGTCTCCATGTGTCTCCATGTCTCTCCATGTCTCTCCATGTGTCTCCATGTCTCTCCATGTGTCTTTATGTGTCTCCATGTGTCTCCATGTGTCTCCATGTCTCTCCATGTGTCTCCATGTGTCTCCATGTGTCTTCATGTGTCTCCATGTCTCCGTGTGTCTCGTGTGTCTCCCCATGTGTCTCCATGTCTCTCCTGTGTCTCCGTGTGTCTCGATGTGTCTCCCCATGTGTCTCCATGTCTCTCCATGTGTCTCCATGTCTCTCATGTGTCTCCATGTCTCTCCATGTGTCGTCATGTGTCTCCATGTGTCTCCATGTCTCTCCATGTGTCTCCATGTGTCTTCATGTGTCTCCATGTCTCTCCATGTGTCTCCATGTCTCTCCATGTCTCTTCATGTGTCTCCATGTGTCTCCGTGTCTCTCCATGTGTCTCCATGTGTCTCCATGTCTCTCCATGTGTCTCCATGTCTCTCCATGTGTCTTCATGTGTCTCCATGTCTCTCCATGTGTCTCTCCATGTCTCTTCATGTGTCTCCATGTGTCTCCGTGTCTCCATGTCTCTCCATGTGTCTCTCCATGTGTCTCCATATGTCTCCATGTCTCCGTGTGTCTCTGTGTGTCTCCCCATGTGTCTCCATGTCTCTCCCTGTGTCTCCATGTCTCTCAATGTGTCTCCATGTCTCTCCATGTGTCGTCATGTGTCTCCATGTGTCTCCATGTCTCTCCATGTGTCTTCATGTGTCTTCATGTGTCTCCATGTCTCTCCATGTGTCTCCATGTCACTTAATGTGTCTCCATGTGTCTCCATGTGTCTCCGTGTCTCTCCGTGTGTCTCCATGTGTCTCCATGTCTCTCCATGTGTCTCCATGTCTCTCAATGTGTCTCCATGTCTCTCCATGTGTCGTCATGTGTCTCCATGTGTCTCAATGTCTCTCCATGTGTCTCCATGTGTCTCCGTGTCTCTCCGTGTCTCTCCGTGTGTCTCCATGTGTCTCCATGTCTCTCCATGTGTCTCCATGTGTCTCCATGTGTCTCCATGTCTCTCCATGTGTCTTCATGTGTCTCCATGTCTCTCCATGTGTCTTCATGTGTCTCCATGTCTCTCCATGTCTCTCCATGTTCTCCATGTGTCTTCATGTGTCTCCATGTGTCTCCATGTCTCTCCAGGTGTCTCCATGTGTCTCCATGTCTCTCCATGTGTCTCCATGTCTCTCCATGTGTCTCCATGTCTCTCCATGTGTCTCCATGTGTCTCCATGTCTCTCCATGTGTCTCCATGTGTCTCCATGTCTCTCCATGTGTCTTCGTGTGTCTCCGTGTGTCTCTGTGTGTCTCCCCATGTGTCTCCATGTCTCTTCCTGTGTCTCCATGTCTCTCAATGTGTCTCCATGTCTCTCCATGTGTCGTCATGTGTTCCATGTGTCTCCATGTGTCTCCATGTCTCTCCATGTGTCTCCATGTGTCTTCATGTGTCTCCATGTCTCTCCATGTGTCTCCATGTCTCTCCATGTCTCTTCATGTGTCTCCATGTGTCTCCGGGTCTCCGTGTCTCTCCGTGTGTCTCCATGTGTCTCCATGTCTCTCCATGTCTCTCCATGTGTCTCCATGTCTCTCCATGTGTCTTTATGTGTCTCCATGTGTCTCCATGTGTCTCCATGTGTCTCCATGTCTCTCCATGTGTCTTCATGTGTCTTCATGTGTCTCCATGTCTCTCCATGTGTCTCCTGTGTCTCCATGTCTCTCCATGTGTCTTCATGTGTCTTCATGTCTCTCCATGTGTCTCCCTGTGTCTCCATGTGTCTCCATGTCTCTCCATGTGTCTCCATGTGTCTCCATGTCTCTTCATGTGTCTCCATGTGTCTCCGGGTCTCCGTGTCTCTCCGTGTGTCTCCATGTGTCTCCATGTCTCTCCATGTCTCTCCATGTGTCTCCATGTCTCTCCATGTGTCTCCATGTGTCTCCATGTCTCTCCATGTGTCTCCATGTCTCTCCATGTGTCTTCATGTGTCTCCATATGTCTCCATGTCTCCGTGTGTCTCTGTGTGTCTCCCCATGTGTCTCCATGTGTCTCCCTGTGTCTCCATGTCTCTCAATGTGTCTCCATGTCTCTCCATGTGTCGTCATGTGTCTCCATGTCTCTCCATGTGTCTCCATGTGTCTTCATGTGTCTTCATGTGTCTCCATGTCTCTCCATGTGTCTCCATGTCTCTCCATGTGTCTCCGTGTCTCTGTGTCTCCATGTGTCTCCATGTCTCTCCATGTGTCTCCATGTCTCTCCATGTGTCTTCATGTGTCTCCATGTGTCTCCATGTGTCTCCATGTCTCTCCATGTGTCTCCATGTCTCTCCATGTGTCTCCATGTGTCTCCATGTGTCGTCATGTGTCTCCATGTGTCTCCATGTCTCTCCATGTGTCTCCATGTGTCTCCATGTCTCTCCATGTGTCTCTCCATGTCTCTTCATGTGTCTCCATGTGTCTCCGTGTCTCCATGTCTCTCCATGTGTCTCTCCATGTGTCTCCATGTGTCTCCATGTCTCCGTGTGTCTCTGTGTGTCTCCCCATGTGTCTCATGTGTCTCCATGTGTCTCCATGTCTCTCCATGTGTCTCCATGTCTCTCCATGTGTCTCCATGTCACTTCATGTGTCTCCATGTGTCTCCATGTGTCTCCATGTGTCTCCATGTGTCTCCATGTCTCTCCATGTGTCTCCATGTCTCTCCATGTGTCTCCATGTCTCTCCATGTGTCGTCATGTGTCTCCATGTGTCTCCATGTCTCTCCATGTGTCTCCATGTGTCTCCATGTCTCTTCATGTGTCTCCATGTGTCTCCGTGTCTCTTTGTGTGTCTCCATGTCTCTCCATGTGTCTCCATGTCTCTCCATGTGTCTCCATGTCTCTCCATGTGTCTCCATGTGTCTCCATGTGTCTCCATGTCTCTCCATGTGTCTTCATGTGTCTCCATGTGTCTTCATGTGTCTTCATGTGTCTCCATGTCTCTCCATGTATCTCCATGTCTCTCCATGTGTCTTCATGTGTCTCCATGTGTCTCCATGTCTCTCCAGTGTCTCCATGTGTCTCCATGTGTCTCCATGTCTCTCCATGTGTCTCCATGTGTCTCCATGTCTCTCCATGTGTCTCCATGTGTCTTCATGTGTCTCCATGTGTCTTCATGTGTCTCCATGTGTCTCCATGTCTCTCCATGTGTCTCCATGTGTCTCCATGTCTCTCCATGTGTCTTCATGTGTCTCCGTGTGTCTCTGTGTGTCTCCCATGTGTCTCCATGTCTCTCCATGTGTCTCCATGTCTCTCCATGTGTCTCCATGTCTCTCCATGTGTCTCATGTGTCTCCATGTGTCTCCATGTGTCTCCATGTCTCTCCATGTGTCTCCATGTGTCTCATGTGTCTTCATGTGTCTTCATGTGTCTCCATGTCTCTCCAGGTGTCTCCATGTGTCTCCATGTCTTTCCATGTCTCTCCATGTCTCTCCGTGTCTCTCCGTGTCTCTCTGTGTGTCTCCATGTCTCTCCATGTGTCTCCACGTGTCTTCGTGTATCTCCGTGTGTCTCCGTGTGTCTCCGTGTCTCTCCGTGTGTCTCCGTGTCGCTCCGCGTGTCTCGCATCTGTCCGTGTCTCTCTGTGTGTCTCCATGTCTCTCCATGTGTCTCCATGTCTCTCCATGTGTCTCCATATGTCTCCATGTCTCCGTGTGTCTCTGTGTGTCTCCCATGTGTCTCCATGTCTCTCCATGTGTCGTCATGTGTCTCCATGTCTCTCCATGTGTCTCCATGTGTCTCCATGTGTCTCCATGTCTCCATGTCTCTCCATGTGTCTCCATGTCTTCCCATGTCTCTTCATGTGTCTCCATGTGTCTCCGTGTCTCTCCGTGTGTCTCCATGTGTCTCCATGTCTCTCCATGTGTCTCATGTGTCTCATGTGTCTCCATGTGTCTCCATGTCTCTCCATGTGTCTCCATGTGTCTCCATGTGTCTCCATGTGTCTCTCCATGTCTCTTCATGTGTCTCCATGTGTCTCCGTGTCTCTCCGTGTGTCTCCATGTCTCTCCATGTGTCTCCATGTCTCTCCATGTGTCTTCATGTGTCTCCATGTGTCTCCATGTCTCTCCATGTGTCTTCATGTGTCTCCATGTCTCTCCATGTGTCTTCATGTGTCTTCATGTGTCTCCATGTCTCTCCATGTATCTCCATGTCTCTCCATGTGTCTCCATGTGTCTCCATGTGTCTTCATGTGTCTCCATGTGTCTCCATGTCTCTCCAGGTGTCTCCATGTGTCTCCATGTCTCTCCATGTGTCTCCATGTCTCTCCATGTGTCTCATGTGTCTCCATGTCTCTCCATGTGTCTTCATGTGTCTCCATGTGTCTTCATGTGTCTCCATGTGTCTCCATGTCTCCATGTGTCTCCATGTCTCCATGTGTCTCCATGTGTCTCCGTGTGTCTCTGTGTGTCTCCCCATGTGTCTCCATGTCTCTCCCTGTGTCTCCATGTCTCTCAATGTGTCTCCATGTCTCTCCATGTGTCTCCATGTGTCTCCATGTGTCTTCATGTGTCTCCATGTGTCTCATGTGTCTCCATGTGTCTCCATGTCTCTCCATGTGTCTCCATGTCTCTCCATGTGTCTTCATGTGTCTCCATGTGTCTCATGTGTCTCCATGTGTCTCCATGTCTCTCCATGTGTCTC
>CM070482.1:580000-687500 GCA_036324585.1 Champsocephalus esox | reverse complement strand
GCTCCTTTCTGCTGCTGAGGATTCATAATCATTTTAGTAGATCATGTGTTTTTATTTATTTAATCTAATTCATTCGGTCTTTAAAACAATTTGTTTTGAACTATTATATTTGTTAATATAAAATAATTTTTATTTACTTTATAAAATATATGTTTTCTACATTTTTGTATTCTTCTATTTTGAACTCATGCTGGTTACACACACACACACACACACACACACACACACACACACACACACACACCAACTCGATGATTAATGACATTTTAAGTCAAAGGTTTTTGAGGAGAAATGTAGAGTTTTGATAAATGAACGAACGACTGCTTCCTGTTTGTTTTATACCGGCACCGCCCCCAGGGTGCGTTTGAATTAGACAACAACAACAACAACAACAGCAACAACAAAAACAACAAAGAGAGAACCAGTAGAACCAGTACAAAGATTTAGAACCAGTAGAACCAGACTCACCTCGTCTGCTGCTCTGATCCTCCGAATGAGGACCTCTGTGCTCAGCTTCCACCTGAAGAATCACAGCATTCATCCGCATAACTCCTCCTCCTCCTCCTCCTCCTCAGCTGCTATGATGTTATCTCGCTTCCTGCGTCCTCGCACTGGAGAGCTGTTTCCGTATGAGCTGCAGAGCGGGTGGAGCCGGATGTGGTTCCTGACCCTGAAGGAGCTCCTGCTTCCTGCACACGGCTCCAATGGGAACATCTGATGAGAGAAGAGTCAGTCATTTACTAAAGTGAGAATTATAAGAAAAACTTCAGAACATTTTTTCAGAATGTTTTGTTTTTGAAAAATGAAAATATATTTTAACAAAAGTTGGAAATTCTGATTAAAAAAGAGAAAATAGTTTAGAGAATTGTTAAAATTCTTGAATTTTTGTAAAATAGTTCTGACTCTAATCACAAAACGTACTGTTTTTATTTTTACTTTTGCTTAAATCTCTCTTTTTCCAAACGTGGCCCTTAAGCTCTTCACAACAACCAAAACACAGTTACTTCCTCAAAAGGGTTTTTCAACAGCTTCCAGAGACAAGAGATAAAACCAATATTTACAGACGAGTCTATCAGATGAGACTCAGAGACTCAGAGACTCAGAAATTCAGAGACTCAGACACTCAGAGACTCAGACACTCAGAGACTCAGAGACTCAGACACTCATAGACTCAGAAACTCAGAGACTCAGATACTCAGAGACTCAGACACTCAGACACTCAGACACTCAGAGACTCAGAGACTCAGACACTCAGAGACTCAGACACTCAGACATTCAGAGACTCAGAGAGGAACCAGCAGCTCAAACAGATGCAGGCAGATTTCTGGTTTTCAAAACTCTGAATTTAGAGTTTTTGTGAATTTTGAGTTTTATGTGAATTTAGAGTTTATGTGAATTTAGAGTTTATGTGAATTTAGAGTTTATGTGAATTTAGAGTTTATGTGAATTTAGAGTTTGTGTGAATTTAGAATTTATGTGAATTTAGAGTTTATGTGAATTTGGAGTTTTATGTGAATTTAGAGTTTTATGTGAATTTAGAGTTTGTGTGAATTTTATTTTATGTGAATTTACAGTTTTTTGTGAATTTAGAGTTTGTGTGAATTTAGAGTTGATGTGAATTTAGAGTTTATGTGAATTTGGAGTTTTATGTGAATTTAGTGTTTATGTGAATTTGGAGTTTTATGTGAATTTAGAGTTTGTGTGAATTTAGAGTTTGTGTGAATTTAGAGTTTATGTGAATTTAGAGTTTTGTGAATTTAGAGTTTATGTGAATTTGGAGTTTTTTGTGAATTTAGAGTTTATGTGAATTTAGAGTTTTATGTGAATTTAGAGTTTTATGTGAATTTAGAGTTTATGTGAATTTAGAGTTTATGTGAATTTGGAGTTTTATGTGAATTTAGTGTTTATGTGAATTTGGAGTTTTATGTGAATTTAGAGTTTGTGTGAATTTAGAGTTTATGTGAATTTAGAGTTTATGTGAATTTAGAGTTTATGTGAATTTAGAGTTTATGTGAATTTAGAGTTTATGTGAATTTGGAGTTTTATGTGAATTTAGTGTTTTATGTGAATTTAGAGTTTTATGTGAATTTGGAGTTTTATGTGAATTTGGAGTTTTATGTGAATTTAGTGTTTTATGTGAATTTAGAGTTTATGTGAATTTAGAGTTTATGTGAATTTGGAGTTTTATGTGAATTTAGAGTTTTATGTGAATTTAGAGTTTATGTGAATTTAGAGTTTATGTGAATTTAGAGTTGTATGTGAATTTAGAGTTTATTGAATTTAGAGTTTATGTGAATTTAGAGTTTATGTGAATTTAGAGTTTTATGTGAATTTAGAGTTTATGTGAATTTAGAGTTTTATGTGAATTTAGAGTTTTATGTGAATTTAGAGTTTTATGTGAATTTAGAGTTTATGTGAATTTAGTTTTTGTGAATTTAGAGTTTTATGTGAATTTAGAGTTTATGTGAATTTAGAGTTTATGTGAATTTGGAGTTTTATGTGAATTTAGTGTTTATGTGAATTTGAGTTTTATGTGAATTTAGAGTTTGTGTGAATTTAGAGTTTATGTGAATTTAGAGTTTATGTGAATTTAGAGTTTATGTGAATTTGGAGTTTTATGTGAATTTAGAGTTTATGTGAATTTGGAGTTTTATGTGAATTTAGAGTTTTATGTGAATTTAGATTTTATGTGAATTTGGAGTTTATGTGAATTTGGAGTTTTATGTGAATTTAGTGTTTTATGTGAATTTAGAGTTTATGTGAATTTAGAGTTTATGTGAATTTGAGTTTTATGTGAATTTAGAGTTTTATGTGAATTTAGAGTTTATGTGAATTTAGAGTTTATGTGAATTTAGAGTTTTATGTGAATTTAGAGTTTATGTGAATTTAGAGTTTATGTGAATTTAGAGTTTTATGTGAATTTAGAGTTTATGTGAATTTAGAGTTTATGTGAATTTAGAGTTTATGTGAATTTGAGTTTTATGTGAATTTAGTGTTTATGTGAATTTGGAGTTTTATGTGAATTTAGAGTTTATGTGAATTTAGAGTTTTATGTGAATTTAGAGTTTATGTGAATTTAGAGTTTATGTGAATTTAGAGTTTATGTGAATTTAGAGTTTATGTGAATTTGGAGTTTTATGTGAATTTAGAGTTTATGTGAATTTGGAGTTTTATGTGAATTTAGAGTTTATGTGAATTTAGAGTTTATGTGAATTTAGAGTTTTATGTGAATTTAGAGTTTTATGTGAATTTAGAGTTTATGTGAATTTGGAGTTTTATGTGAATTTAGTGTTTTATGTGAATTTAGAGTTTATGTGAATTTAGAGTTTATGTGAATTTGAGTTTTATGTGAATTTAGAGTTTTATGTGAATTTAGAGTTTATGTGAATTTAGAGTTTATGTGAATTTAGAGTTTATGTGAATTTAGAGTTTATGTGAATTTAGAGTTTATGTGAATTTAGAGTTTATGTGAATTTAGAGTTGTATGTGAATTTAGAGTTTATGTGAATTTAGAGTTGTATGTGAATTTAGAGTTTATGTGAATTTAGAGTTTATGTGAATTTAGATTTATGTGAATTTAGAGTTTTATGTGAATTTAGAGTTGTATGTGAATTTAGAGTTTATGTGAATTTGGAGTTGTATGTGCATTTTGTGTTTATGTGAATTTGGAGTTTATGTGAATTTAGATTTTATGTGAATTTAGAGTTTATGTGAATTTGGAGTTGTATGTGAATTTAGTGTTTTATGTGAATTTAGAGTTGTATGTGAATTTAGAGTTTATGTGAATTTAGAGTTTATGTGAATTTGGAGTTTTATGTGAATTTAGTGTTTTATGTGAATTTAGATTTATGTGAATTTGGAGTTTTATGTGAATTTTGTGTTTTATGTGAATTTAGAGTTGTATGTGAATTTTGTGTTTATGTGAATTTGGAATTTATGTGAATTTGAGTTTTATGTGAATTTAGAGTTTATGTGAATTTAGAGTTTATGTGAATTTAGAGTTTATGTGAATTTAGAGTTTATGTGAATTTGGAGTTTTTGTGAATTTAGTGTTTTATGTGAATTTAGAGTTTATGTGAATTTAGAGTTTTATGTGAATTTAGAGTTTATGTGAATTTAGAGTTTATGTGAATTTAGAGTTTTATGTGAATTTAGAGTTTATGTGAATTTAGAGTTTATGTGAATTTAGAGTTTATGTGAATTTGGAGTTTTATGTGAATTTAGTGTTTATGTGAATTTGGAGTTTTATGTGAATTTAGTGTTTTATGTGAATTTAGAGTTTTATGTGAATTTAGAGTTTTATGTGAATTTGGAGTTTTATGTGAATTTAGTGTTTTATGTGAATTTAGAGTTTATGTGAATTTAGAGTTTATGTGAATTTGGAGTTTTATGTGAATTTAGAGTTTTATGTGAATTTAGAGTTTATGTGAATTTAGAGTTTATGTGAATTTAGAGTTTATGTGAATTTAGAGTTTATGTGAATTTGAGTTTTATGTGAATTTAGAGTTTATGTGAATTTAGAGTTTATGTGAATTTAGAGTTTTATGTGAATTTAGAGTTTATGTGAATTTGGAGTTTATGTGAATTTGAGTTTTATGTGAATTTAGAGTTTTATGTGAATTTAGAGTTTATGTGAATTTAGAGTTTATGTGAATTTGGAGTTTTATGTGAATTTAGAGTTTTATGTGAATTTAGAGTTTATGTGAATTTAGAGTTTATGTGAATTTAGAGTTTATGTGAATTTAGAGTTTATGTGAATTTAGAGTTTATGTGAATTTAGAGTTTATGTGAATTTAGAGTTGTATGTGAATTTAGAGTTTATGTGAATTTAGAGTTTATGTGAATTTAGAGTTTATGTGAATTTAGAGTTTATGTGAATTTAGAGTTTATGTGAATTTAGAGTTTTATGTGAATTTAGAGTTGTATGTGAATTTAGAGTTTATGTGAATTTGGAGTTGTATGTGCATTTTGTGTTTATGTGAATTTGAGTTTATGTGAATTTAGATTTTATGTGAATTTAGAGTTTATGTGAATTTGGAGTTGTATGTGAATTTAGTGTTTTATGTGAATTTAGAGTTTATGTGAATTTAGAGTTTATGTGAATTTAGAGTTTATGTGAATTTGGAGTTTTATGTGAATTTAGTGTTTTATGTGAATTTAGAGTTTTATGTGAATTTGGAGTTTTATGTGAATTTTGTGTTTTATGTGAATTTAGAGTTTATGTGAATTTAGAGTTTATGTGAATTTGGAGTTTTATGTGAATTTAGAGTTTATGTGAATTTAGAGTTTATGTGAATTTAGAGTTTATGTGAATTTAGAGTTTATGTGAATTTAGAGTTTATGTGAATTTGGAGTTTTTGTGAATTTAGTGTTTTATGTGAATTTAGAGTTTATGTGAATTTAGAGTTTTATGTGAATTTAGAGTTTATGTGAATTTAGAGTTTTATGTGAATTTAGAGTTTTATGTGAATTTAGAGTTTATGTGAATTTAGAGTTTTATGTGAATTTAGAGTTTATGTGAATTTAGAGTTTATGTGAATTTAGAGTTTTTGTGAATTTAGAGTTTATGTGAATTTAGAGTTTATGTGAATTTAGAGTTTTATGTGAATTTAGTGTTTATGTGAATTTGGAGTTTTATGTGAATTTAGAGTTTATGTGAATTTAGAGTTTATGTGAATTTAGAGTTTATGTGAATTTGGAGTTTTTATGTGAATTTAGAGTTTATGTGAATTTGGAGTTTTATGTGAATTTAGTGTTTTATGTGAATTTAGATTTTATGTGAATTTGGAGTTTTATGTGAATTTGGAGTTTTATGTGAATTTAGTGTTTTATGTGAATTTAGAGTTTATGTGAATTTAGAGTTTATGTGAATTTGAGTTTTATGTGAATTTAGAGTTTTATGTGAATTTAGAGTTTATGTGAATTTAGAGTTTATGTGAATTTAGAGTTGTATGTGAATTTAGAGTTTATGTGAATTTAGAGTTTATGTGAATTTAGAGTTTATGTGAATTTAGAGTTGTATGTGAATTTAGAGTTTATGTGAATTTAGAGTTTATGTGAATTTAGAGTTTTATGTGAATTTAGAGTTGTATGTGAATTTAGAGTTTATGTGAATTTGGAGTTGTATGTGCATTTTGTGTTTATGTGAATTTGGAGTTTATGTGAATTTAGATTTTATGTGAATTTAGAGTTTATGTGAATTTGGAGTTGTATGTGAATTTAGTGTTTTATGTGAATTTAGAGTTGTATGTGAATTTAGAGTTTATGTGAATTTAGAGTTTATGTGAATTTGGAGTTTTATGTGAATTTAGTGTTTTATGTGAATTTAGAATTGATGTGAATTTGGAGTTTTATATGAATTTTGTGTTTTTGTGAATTTGGAGTTTATGTGAATTTAAATTTTATGTGAATTTAGAGTTGTATGTGAATTTAGATGTTTATGTGAATTTGGAGTTGTATGTGAATTTAGTGTTTATGTGAATTTAGAGTTTTATGTGAATTTAGAGTTTATGTGAATTTGGAGTTTGTGTGAATTTAGAGTTTATGTGAATTTAGAGTTTATGTGAATTTGGAGTTTGTGTGAATTTAGAGTTTATGTGAATTTAGAGTTTATGTGAATTTAGAGTTTATGTGAATTTAGAGTTTATGTGAATTTAGAATTGATGTGAATTTGGAGTTTTATGTGAATTTAGAGTTTATGTGAATTTAGAGTTTTATGTGCATTTAGAGTTTATGTGAATTTAGAGTTTATGTGCATTTGGAGTTTTATGTGAATTTTGTGTTTATGTGAATTTGGAGTTTTATGTGAATTTAGTGTTTTATGTGAATTTAGAGTTTTATGTGAATTTAGACTTTATGTGAATTTAGAGTTTATGTGAATTTAGAGTTTTATGTGAATTTAGATTTATGTGAATTTGGAGTTTTATGTGAATTTAGAGTTTATGTGAATTTAGAGTTTATGTGAATTTAGAGTTTATGTGAATTTAGAGTTTATGTGAATTTAGAGTTGTATGTGAATTTAGAGTTTATGTGAATTTAGAGTTTATGTGAATTTAGAGTTTATGTGAATTTAGAGTTTTATGTGAATTTAGAGTTTTATGTGAATTTAGAGTTTATGTGAATTTGGAGTTGTATGTGCATTTTGTGTTTATGTGAATTTGGAGTTTATGTGAATTTAGAGTTTTATGTGAATTTAGAGTTTATGTGAATTTGGAGTTGTATGTGAATTTAGTGTTTTATGTGAATTTAGAGTTTATGTGAATTTAGAGTTTATGTGAATTTAGAGTTTATGTGAATTTGGAGTTTTATGTGAATTTAGTGTTTTATGTGAATTTAGAGTTGTATGTGAATTTAGAGTTTATGTGAATTTGGAGTTGTATGTGATTTTGTGTTTATGTGAATTTGGAGTTTATGTGAATTTAGATTTTATGTGAATTTAGAGTTTATGTGAATTTGGAGTTGTATGTGAATTTAGTGTTTTATGTGAATTTAGAGTTTGATGTGAATTTGGAGTTTTATGTGAATTTTGTGTTTTTGTGAATTTGGAGTTTATGTGAATTTAGATTTTATGTGAATTTAGAGTTGTATGTGAATTTTGTGTTTATGTGAATTTGGAGTTTATGTGAATTTAGATTTTATGTGAATTTAGATTTTATGTGAATTTGGAGTTGTATGTGAATTTAGTGTTTATGTGAATTTAGAGTTTTATGTGAATTTAGAGTTTATGTGAATTTGGAGTTTGTGTGAATTTAGAGTTTATGTGAATTTAGAGTTTATGTGAATTTAGAGTTTATGTGAATTTAGAGTTTATGTGAATTTAGAGTTTATGTGAATTTAGATTTGATGTGAATTTGGAGTTTTATGTGAATTTAGAGTTTTATGTGAATTTGGAGTTTTATGTGAATTTAGAGTTTATGTGAATTTAGAGTTTATGTGAATTTAGAGTTTATGTGAATTTAGAGTTTATGTGAATTTAGAGTTTTATGTGAATTTAGAGTTTATGTGAATTTAGAGTTTATGTGAATTTAGAGTTTATGTGAATTTAGAGTTTATGTGAATTTAGAGTTTATGTGAATTTAGAGTTTATGTGAATTTAGAGTTTTATGTGAATTTAGAGTTGTATGTGAATTTAGAGTTTATGTGAATTTGGAGTTTATGTGAATTTGTGTTTATGTGAATTTGGAGTTTATGTGAATTTAGATTTTATGTGAATTTAGAGTTTATGTGAATTTGGAGTTGTATGTGAATTTAGTGTTTATGTGAATTTAGAGTTTATGTGAATTTAGAGTTTATGTGAATTTAGAGTTTATGTGAATTTAGAGTTTATGTGAATTTAGAGTTTATGTGAATTTGGAGTTTATGTGAATTTGGAGTTGTATGTGAATTTAGAGTTGTATGTGAATTTAGAGTTTATGTGAATTTGGAGTTGTATGTGCATTTTGTGTTTATGTGAATTTGGAGTTTATGTGAATTTAGAGTTTTATGTGAATTTAGAGTTTATGTGAATTTGGAGTTGTATGTGAATTTAGTGTTTTATGTGAATTTAGAATTGATGTGAATTTGGAGTTTTATGTGAATTTTGTGTTTTTGTGAATTTGGAGTTTATGTGAATTTAGAGTTTTATGTGAATTTAGAGTTGTATGTGAATTTTGTGTTTATGTGAATTTGGAATTTATGTGAATTTAGATTTTATGTGAATTTAGATTTTATGTGAATTTGGAGTTGTATGTGAATTTAGTGTTTATGTGAATTTAGAGTTTTATGTGAATTTAGAGTTTATGTGAATTTGGAGTTTGTGTGAATTTAGAGTTTATGTGAATTTAGAGTTTATGTGAATTTAGAGTTTATGTGAATTTAGAGTTTATGTGAATTTAGAATTGATGTGAATTTGGAGTTTTATGTGAATTTAGAGTTTATGTGAATTTAGAGTTTTATGTGAATTTAGAGTTTATGTGAATTTAGAGTTTATGTGAATTTGGAGTTGTATGTGCATTTTGTGTTTATGTGAATTTGGAGTTTATGTGAATTTAGATTTTATGTGAATTTAGAGTTTATGTGAATTTGGAGTTGTATGTGAATTTAGTGTTTATGTGAATTTAGAGTTTTATGTGAATTTAGAGTTTATGTGAATTTGGAGTTTGTGTGAATTTAGAGTTTATGTGAATTTAGAGTTTATGTGAATTTAGAGTTTATGTGAATTTAGAGTTTATGTGAATTTAGAATTGATGTGAATTTGGAGTTTTATGTGAATTTAGAGTTTATGTGAATTTAGAGTTTTATGTGAATTTAGAGTTGTATGTGAATTTAGAGTTTATGTGAATTTGGAGTTGTATGTGCATTTTGTGTTTATGTGAATTTGGAGTTGTATGTGAATTTAGAGTTTATGTGAATTTAGAGTTTATGTGAATTTAGAGTTTTATGTGAATTTAGAGTTTTATGTGAATTTAGAGTTGTATGTGAATTTAGAGTTTATGTGAATTTGGAGTTGTATGTGCATTTTGTGTTTATGTGAATTTGGAGTTTATGTGAATTTAGATTTTATGTGAATTTAGAGTTTATGTGAATTTGGAGTTGTATGTGAATTTAGTGTTTTATGTGAATTTAGAGTTGTATGTGAATTTAGAGTTTATGTGAATTTAGAGTTTATGTGAATTTGGAGTTTTATGTGAATTTAGTGTTTTATGTGAATTTAGAGTTTTATGTGAATTTAGAGTTTATGTGAATTTGGAGTTGTATGTGAATTTAGTGTTTATGTGAATTTGGAGTTTATGTGAATTTAGATTTTATGTGAATTTAGAGTTTATGTGAATTTGGAGTTTGTATGTGAATTTAGTGTTTTATGTGAATTTAGAATTGATGTGAATTTGGAGTTTTATGTGAATTTTGTGTTTTTGTGAATTTGGAGTTTATGTGAATTTAGATTTTATGTGAATTTAGAGTTGTATGTGAATTTTGTGTTTATGTGAATTTGGAATTTATGTGAATTTAGATTTTATGTGAATTTAGATTTTATGTGAATTTGGAGTTGTATGTGAATTTAGTGTTTATGTGAATTTAGAGTTTTATGTGAATTTAGAGTTTATGTGAATTTGGAGTTTGTGTGAATTTAGAGTTTATGTGAATTTAGAGTTTATGTGAATTTAGAGTTTATGTGAATTTAGAGTTTATGTGAATTTAGAGTTTATGTGAATTTAGAATTGATGTGAATTTGGAGTTTTATGTGAATTTAGAGTTTATGTGAATTTAGAGTTTTATGTGCATTTAGAGTTTATGTGAATTTAGAGTTTATGTGAATTTGGAGTTGTATGTGAATTTTGTGTTTATGTGAATTTGGAGTTTATGTGAATTTAGATTTTATGTGAATTTAGAGTTTATGTGAATTTGGAGTTGTATGTGAATTTAGTGTTTATGTGAATTTAGAGTTTTATGTGAATTTAGAGTTTATGTGAATTTGGAGTTTGTGTGAATTTAGAGTTTATGTGAATTTAGAGTTTATGTGAATTTAGAGTTTATGTGAATTTAGAGTTTATGTGAATTTAGAATTGATGTGAATTTGGAGTTTTATGTGAATTTAGAGTTTATGTGAATTTAGAGTTTTATGTGAATTTAGAGTTGTATGTGAATTTAGAGTTTATGTGAATTTGGAGTTGTATGTGCATTTTGTGTTTATGTGAATTTGGAGTTTATGTGAATTTAGATTTTATGTGAATTTAGAGTTTATGTGAATTTGGAGTTGTATGTGAATTTAGTGTTTATGTGAATTTAGAGTTGTATGTGAATTTAGAGTTTATGTGAATTTAGAGTTTATGTGAATTTGGAGTTTTATGTGAATTTAGTGTTTTATGTGAATTTAGAATTGATGTGAATTTGGAGTTTTATGTGAATTTAGTGTTTTTGTGAATTTGGAGTTTATGTGAATTTAGATTGTATGTGAATTTAGAGTTGTATGTGAATTTTGTGTTTATGTGAATTTGGAATTTATGTGAATTTAGATTTTATGTGAATTTAGATTTTATGTGAATTTGGAGTTGTATGTGAATTTAGTGTTTATGTGAATTTAGAGTTGTATGTGAATTTAGAGTTTATGTGAATTTGGAGTTTGTGTGAATTTAGAGTTTATGTGAATTTAGAGTTTATGTGAATTTAGAGTTTATGTGAATTTAGAGTTTATGTGAATTTAGAATTGATGTGAATTTGGAGTTTTATGTGAATTTAGAGTTTATGTGAATTTAGAGTTTTATGTGCATTTAGAGTTTATGTGAATTTAGAGTTTATGTGCATTTGGAGTTTTATGTGAATTTTGTGTTTATGTGAATTTGGAGTTTATGTGAATTTGGAGTTTTATGTGAATTTAGTGTTTTATGTGAATTTAGAGTTTATGTGAATTTAGAGTTTATGTGAATTTAGAGTTGTATGTGAATTTAGAGTTTTATGTGAATTTAGAGTTTATGTGAATTTGAGAGTTTTATGTGAATTTAGAGTTTTATGTGAATTTAGAGTTTATGTGAATTTAGAGTTTTATGTGCATTTAGAGTTGTATGTGAATTTAGAGTTTATGTGAATTTGGAGTTGTATGTGCATTTTGTGTTTATGTGAATTTGGAGTTTATGTGAATTTAGATTTTATGTGAATTTAGAGTTTATGTGAATTTGGAGTTGTATGTGAATTTAGTGTTTTATGTGAATTTAGAGTTGTATGTGAATTTAGAGTTTATGTGAATTTAGAGTTTATGTGAATTTGGAGTTTTATGTGAATTTAGTGTTTTATGTGAATTTAGAATTGATGTGAATTTGGAGTTTTATATGAATTTTGTGTTTTTGTGAATTTGGAGTTTATGTGAATTTAAATTGTATGTGAATTTAGAGTTGTATGTGAATTTTGTGTTTATGTGAATTTGGAATTTATGTGAATTTAGATTTTATGTGAATTTAGATTTTATGTGAATTTGGAGTTGTATGTGAATTTAGTGTTTATGTGAATTTAGAGTTTTATGTGAATTTAGAGTTTATGTGAATTTGGAGTTTGTGTGAATTTAGAGTTTATGTGAATTTAGAGTTTATGTGAATTTAGAGTTTATGTGAATTTAGAGTTTATGTGAATTTAGAATTGATGTGAATTTGGAGTTTTATGTGAATTTAGAGTTTATGTGAATTTAGAGTTTTATGTGCATTTAGAGTTTATGTGAATTTAGAGTTTATGTGCATTTGGAGTTTTATGTGAATTTTGTGTTTATGTGAATTTGGAGTTTATGTAAATTTGGAGTTTTATGTGAATTTAGTGTTTTATTTGAATTTAGAGTTTTATGTGAATTTAGACTTTATGTGAATTTAGAGTTGTATGTGAATTTAGAGTTTTATGTGAATTTAGAGTTTATGTGAATTTGGAGTTTTATGTGAATTTAGAGTTTTATGTGAATTTAGAGTTTATGTGAATTTAGAGTTTGTGTGAATTTAGAGTTTATGTGAATTTAGAATTGTTTGTGAATTTAGAGTTTGTGTGAATTTAGAGTTTATGTGAATTTAGATTTTATGTGAATTTAGAGTTTATGTGAATTTAGATTTTATGTGAATTTAGAGTTTATGTGAATTTGGAGTTGTATGTGAATTTAGTGTTTTATGTGAATTTAGAGTTGTATGTGAATTTAGAGTTTATGTGAATTTAGAGTTTTATGTGAATTTTGTGTTTATGTGAATTTGGAGTTTATGTGAATTTAGATTTATGTGAATTTAGAGTTTATGTGAATTTAGAGTTTATGTGAATTTAGAGTTGTATGTGAATTTTGTGTTTATGTGAATTTGGATTTATGTGAATTTAGATTTTATGTGAATTTAGATTTTATGTGAATTTGGAGTTGTATGTGAATTTAGTGTTTATGTGAATTTAGAGTTTTATGTGAATTTAGAGTTTATGTGAATTTGGAGTTTGTGTGAATTTAGTGTTTATGTGAATTTAGAGTTTTATGTGAATTTAGAGTTTATGTGAATTTGAGTTTATGTGAATTTAGAGTTTATGTGAATTTAGAGTTTATGTGAATTTGGAGTTTGTGTGAATTTAGAGTTTATGTGAATTTAGAGTTTATGTGAATTTAGAGTTTATGTGAATTTAGAGTTTATGTGAATTTAGATTGATGTGAATTTGGAGTTTTATGTGAATTTAGAGTTTATGTGAATTTAGAGTTTTATGTGCATTTAGAGTTTATGTGAATTTGGAGTTTATGTGCATTTGGAGTTTTATGTGAATTTTGTGTTTATGTGAATTTGGAGTTTATGTAAATTTGGAGTTTTATGTGAATTTAGTGTTTTATTTGACTTTAGAGTTTTATGTGAATTTAGACTTTATATGAATTTAGAGTTGTATGTGAATTTAGAGTTTTATGTGAATTTAGATTTATGTGAATTTGGAGTTTTATGTGAATTTAGAGTTTTATGTGAATTTAGAGTTTATGTGAATTTAGAGTTTTATGTGCATTTAGAGTTGTATGTGAATTTAGAGTTTATGTGAATTTGGAGTTGTATGTGCATTTTGTGTTTATGTGAATTTGGAGTTTATGTGAATTTAGATTTTATGTGAATTTAGAGTTTATGTGAATTTGGAGTTGTATGTGAATTTAGTGTTTTATGTGAATTTAGAGTTGTATGTGAATTTAGAGTTTATGTGAATTTAGAGTTTATGTGAATTTGGAGTTTTATGTGAATTTAGTGTTTTATGTGAATTTAGAATTGATGTGAATTTGGAGTTTTATATGAATTTTGTGTTTTTGTGAATTTGGAGTTTATGTGAATTTAAATTGTATGTGAATTTAGAGTTGTATGTGAATTTTGTGTTTATGTGAATTTGGAATTTATGTGAATTTAGATTTTATGTGAATTTAGATTTTATGTGAATTTGGAGTTGTATGTGAATTTAGTGTTTATGTGAATTTAGAGTTTATGTGAATTTAGAGTTTATGTGAATTTGGAGTTTGTGTGAATTTAGAGTTTATGTGAATTTAGAGTTTATGTGAATTTAGAGTTTTATGTGAATTTAGAGTTTATGTGAATTTAGAATTGATGTGAATTTGGAGTTTTATGTGAATTTAGAGTTTATGTGAATTTAGAGTTTTATGTGAATTTAGAGTTTATGTGAATTTAGAGTTTATGTGCATTTGGAGTTTTATGTGAATTTTGTGTTTATGTGAATTTGGAGTTTATGTGAATTTGGAGTTTTATGTGAATTTAGTGTTTTATTTGACTTTAGAGTTTTATGTGAATTTAGACTTTATATGAATTTAGAGTTGTATGTGAATTTAGAGTTTTATGTGAATTTAGAATTTATGTGAATTTGGAGTTTTATGTGAATTTAGAGTTTTATGTGAATTTAGAGTTTATGTGAATTTAGAGTTTGTGTGAATTTAGAGTTTATGTGAATTTAGAATTGTTTGTGAATTTAGAGTTTGTGTGAATTTAGAGTTTATGTGAATTTAGATTTTATGTGAATTTAGAGTTTATGTGAATTTAGATTTTATGTGAATTTAGAGTTTATGTGAATTTGGAGTTGTATGTGAATTTAGTGTTTTATGTGAATTTAGAGTTGTATGTGAATTTAGAGTTTATGTGAATTTAGAGTTTTATGTGAATTTTGTGTTTATGTGAATTTGGAGTTTATGTGAATTTAGATTTATGTGAATTTAGAGTTTATGTGAATTTAGAGTTTATGTGAATTTAGAGTTGTATGTGAATTTTGTGTTTATGTGAATTTGGAATTTATGTGAATTTAGATTTTATGTGAATTTAGATTTTATGTGAATTTGGAGTTGTATGTGAATTTAGTGTTTATGTGAATTTAGAGTTTTATGTGAATTTAGAGTTTATGTGAATTTGGAGTTTGTGTGAATTTAGAGTTTATGTGAATTTAGAGTTTATGTGAATTTAGAGTTTATGTGAATTTAGAGTTTATGTGAATTTAGAGTTTATGTGAATTTAGATTGATGTGAATTTGGAGTTTTATGTGAATTTAGAGTTTATGTGAATTTAGAGTTTTATGTGAATTTAGAGTTTATGTGAATTTAGAGTTTATGTGAATTTGGAGTTTTATGTGAATTTAGAGTTTATGTGAATTTAGAGTTTATGTGAATTTAGAGTTTATGTGAATTTAGAGTTTTATGTGAATTTAGTGTTTATGTGAATTTGGAGTTTTATGTGAATTTAGAGTTTATGTGAATTTAGAGTTTATGTGAATTTAGAGTTTATGTGAATTTAGAGTTTATGTGAATTTAGAGTTTATGTGAATTTGGAGTTTTATGTGAATTTAGTGTTTATGTGAATTTGGAGTTTTATGTGAATTTAGAGTTTATGTGAATTTAGAGTTTTATGTGAATTTAGAGTTTATGTGAATTTGGAGTTTATGTGAATTTAGAGTTTATGTGAATTTGAGTTTATGTGAATTTAGAGTTTATGTGAATTTGGAGTTTATGTGAATTTAGTGTTTATGTGAATTTGGAGTTTTATGTGAATTTAGAGTTTATGTGAATTTAGAGTTTATGTGAATTTAGAGTTTATGTGAATTTAGAGTTTATGTGAATTTAGAGTTTATGTGAATTTGAGTTTTATGTGAATTTAGTGTTTATGTGAATTTGGAGTTTTATGTGAATTTAGAGTTTATGTGAATTTAGAGTTTATGTGAATTTAGAGTTTTATGTGAATTTAGAGTTTATGTGAATTTGGAGTTTATGTGAATTTGAGTTTTATGTGAATTTAGTGTTTATGTGAATTTAGAGTTTATGTGAATTTAGAGTTTATGTGAATTTGGAGTTTTATGTGAATTTAGAGTTTTATGTGAATTTAGAGTTTATGTGAATTTAGAGTTTATGTGAATTTAGAGTTGTATGTGAATTTAGAGTTTATGTGAATTTAGAGTTTATGTGAATTTAGAGTTTTATGTGAATTTAGAGTTTATGTGAATTTAGAGTTTATGTGAATTTAGAGTTTATGTGAATTTAGAGTTTATGTGAATTTAGAGTTTATGTGAATTTAGAGTTTATGTGAATTTAGAGTTTTATGTGAATTTAGAGTTTATGTGAATTTAGAGTTTATGTGAATTTAGAGTTTATGTGAATTTGAGTTTATGTGAATTTGGAGTTTTATGTGAATTTAGTGTTTTATGTGAATTTAGAGTTTATGTGAATTTGGAGTTTTATGTGAATTTGTGTTTTATGTGAATTTAGAGTTTATGTGAATTTTGTGTTTATGTGAATTTGGAGTTTATGTGAATTTAGATTTTATGTGAATTTAGATTTTATGTGAATTTGGAGTTGTATGTGAATTTAGTGTTTATGTGAATTTAGAGTTTTATGTGAATTTAGAGTTTATGTGAATTTGGAGTTTGTGTGAATTTAGAGTTTATGTGAATTTAGAGTTTATGTGAATTTGGAGTTTGTGTGAATTTAGAGTTTATGTGAATTTAGAGTTTATGTGAATTTAGAGTTTATGTGAATTTAGAGTTTATGTGAATTTAGAGTTTATGTGAATTTGAGTTTTTTGTGAATTTAGTGTTTATGTGAATTTAGAGTTTATGTGAATTTAGAGTTTTATGTGAATTTAGAGTTTATGTGAATTTAGAGTTTATGTGAATTTAGAGTTTTATGTGAATTTAGAGTTTTATGTGAATTTAGAGTTTATGTGAATTTAGAGTTTATGTGAATTTGGAGTTTTATGTGAATTTAGTGTTTATGTGAATTTGGAGTTTTATGTGAATTTAGAGTTTATGTGAATTTAGAGTTTATGTGAATTTAGAGTTTATGTGAATTTGGAGTTTTATGTGAATTTAGAGTTTATGTGAATTTGGAGTTTTATGTGAATTTAGATTTTATGTGAATTTGGAGTTTTATGTGAATTTGGAGTTTTATGTGAATTTAGTGTTTATGTGAATTTAGAGTTTATGTGAATTTAGAGTTTATGTGAATTTGAGTTTTATGTGAATTTAGAGTTTTATGTGAATTTAGAGTTTATGTGAATTTAGAGTTTATGTGAATTTAGAGTTTATGTGAATTTAGAGTTTATGTGAATTTAGAGTTTATGTGAATTTAGAGTTTATGTGAATTTAGAGTTTATGTGAATTTAGAGTTTATGTGAATTTAGAGTTTATGTGAATTTAGAGTTTTATGTGAATTTAGAGTTTATGTGAATTTAGAGTTTATGTGAATTTGGAGTTGTATGTGCATTTTGTGTTTATGTGAATTTGGAGTTTATGTGAATTTAGATTTTATGTGAATTTAGAGTTTATGTGAATTTGGAGTTGTATGTGAATTTAGTGTTTTATGTGAATTTAGAGTTTATGTGAATTTAGAGTTTATGTGAATTTAGAGTTTATGTGAATTTGGAGTTTTATGTGAATTTAGTGTTTTATGTGAATTTAGAGTTTTATGTGAATTTGGAGTTTTATATGAATTTTGTGTTTTTGTGAATTTGGAGTTTATGTGAATTTAGATTTTATGTGAATTTAGAGTTGTATGTGAATTTTGTGTTTATGTGAATTTGGATTTATGTGAATTTAGATTTTATGTGAATTTAGATTTTATGTGAATTTGGAGTTGTATGTGAATTTAGTGTTTATGTGAATTTAGAGTTTTATGTGAATTTAGAGTTTATGTGAATTTGGAGTTTGTGTGAATTTAGAGTTTATGTGAATTTAGAGTTTATGTGAATTTAGAGTTTATGTGAATTTAGAGTTTATGTGAATTTAGAGTTTATGTGAATTTAGAGTTTATGTGAATTTAGAGTTTATGTGAATTTAGAGTTTATGTGAATTTGGAGTTTTATGTGAATTTAGAGTTTATGTGAATTTAGAGTTTTATGTGCATTTAGAGTTTTATGTGAATTTAGAGTTTATGTGAATTTGGAGTTTTATGTGAATTTTGTGTTTATGTGAATTTGGAGTTTTATGTGAATTTGTGTTTTATGTGAATTTAGAGTTTATGTGAATTTAGAGTTTATGTGAATTTAGAGTTTATGTGAATTTAGAGTTTATGTGAATTTAGAGTTTATGTGAATTTAGAGTTTTATGTGAATTTAGAGTTTATGTGAATTTAGAGTTTATGTGAATTTAGAGTTTATGTGAATTTAGAGTTTATGTGAATTTAGAGTTTTATGTGAATTTAGAGTTTTATGTGAATTTAGAGTTTATGTGAATTTAGAGTTTATGTGAATTTGAGTTTTTTGATTTGAGTTTATGTGAATTTAGAGTTTTATGTGAATTTAGAGTTTTATGTGAATTTAGAGTTGTATGTGAATTTAGAGTTTATGTGAATTTGAGTTTATGTGAATTTGTGTTTATGTGAATTTGGAGTTTATGTGAATTTAGATTTTATGTGAATTTAGAGTTTATGTGAATTTGGAGTTGTATGTGAATTTAGTGTTTATGTGAATTTAGAGTTTATGTGAATTTAGAGTTTATGTGAATTTAGAGTTTATGTGAATTTGGAGTTTATGTGAATTTTGAGTTTATGTGAATTTGGAGTTTATGTGAATTTAGATTTTATGTGAATTTAGAGTTTATGTGAATTTGGAGTTGTATGTGAATTTAGTGTTTATGTGAATTTAGAGTTTATGTGAATTTAGAGTTTATGTGAATTTAGAGTTTATGTGAATTTGGAGTTTTATGTGAATTTAGTGTTTTATGTGAATTTAGAGTTTATGTGAATTTGGAGTTTTATGTGAATTTAGTGTTTATGTGAATTTGGAGTTTATGTGAATTTAGATTTTATGTGAATTTAGAGTTTATGTGAATTTAGAGTTTTATGTGAATTTGGAGTTGTATGTGAATTTAGTGTTTATGTGAATTTAGAGTTTTATGTGAATTTAGAGTTTATGTGAATTTAGAGTTTATGTGAATTTAGAGTTTATGTGAATTTAGAGTTTATGTGAATTTGGAGTTTGTGTGAATTTAGAGTTTATGTGAATTTAGAGTTTATGTGAATTTAGAGTTTATGTGAATTTAGAGTTTATGTGAATTTAGAATTGATGTGAATTTGGAGTTTTATGTGAATTTAGAGTTTATGTGAATTTAGAGTTTTATGTGAATTTAGAGTTTATGTGAATTTAGAGTTTATGTGAATTTGGAGTTTTATGTGAATTTTGTGTTTATGTGAATTTGGAGTTTATGTGAATTTAGTGTTTATGTGAATTTAGAGTTTTATGTGAATTTAGAGTTTATGTGAATTTAGAGTTGTATGTGAATTTAGAGTTTTATGTGAATTTAGAGTTTATGTGAATTTGGAGTTTATGTGAATTTAGAGTTTATGTGAATTTAGAGTTTTATGTGAATTTAGAGTTTATGTGAATTTAGAGTTTATGTGAATTTAGAGTTTATGTGAATTTGATTTTGTGAATTTAGAGTTTTATGTGAATTTAGAGTTTTATGTGAATTTAGAGTTTTATGTGAATTTAGAGTTTATGTGAATTTAGAGTTTATGTGAATTTGGAGTTGTATGTGAATTTTGTGTTTATGTGAATTTAGAGTTTATGTGAATTTAGAGTTTTATGTGAATTTAGAGTTTATGTGAATTTGGAGTTTGTATGTGAATTTAGTGTTTTATGTGAATTTAGAGTTTATGTGAATTTAGAGTTTATGTGAATTTAGAGTTTATGTGAATTTAGAGTTTTATGTGAATTTAGTGTTTATGTGAATTTAGAGTTGTATGTGAATTTAGAGTTTATGTGAATTTGGAGTTTATGTGAATTTTGTGTTTATGTGAATTTGAGTTTTATGTGAATTTAGAGTTTATGTGAATTTAGAGTTTATGTGAATTTGGAGTTGTATGTGAATTTAGTGTTTTATGTGAATTTAGAGTTTATGTGAATTTGGAGTTTTATGTGAATTTTGTGTTTTTGTGAATTTGGAGTTTATGTGAATTTAGATTTTATGTGAATTTAGAGTTGTATGTGAATTTAGTGTTTATGTGAATTTGGAGTTTATGTGAATTTAGATTTTATGTGAATTTAGAGTTTTATGTGAATTTGGAGTTGTATGTGAATTTAGTGTTTATGTGAATTTAGAGTTTTATGTGAATTTAGAGTTTATGTGAATTTGGAGTTTATGTGAATTTAGAGTTTATGTGAATTTAGAGTTTATGTGAATTTAGAGTTTATGTGAATTTAGAGTTTATGTGAATTTAGAGTTTATGTGAATTTAGAGTTTATGTGAATTTAGAGTTTATGTGAATTTAGAGTTTATGTGAATTTGGAGTTTTATGTGAATTTAGAGTTTTATGTGAATTTAGAGTTTATGTGAATTTAGAGTTTATGTGAATTTAGAGTTTATGTGAATTTAGTTGTTTGTGAATTTAGAGTTTATGTGAATTTAGAGTTTATGTGAATTTAGAGTTTATGTGAATTTAGAGTTTATGTGAATTTAGAGTTTATGTGAATTTAGAGTTTATGTGAATTTAGAGTTTATGTGAATTTAGAGTTTATGTGAATTTAGAGTTTATGTGAATTTGAGTTTATGTGAATTTTGTGTTTATGTGAATTTGGAGTTTATGTGAATTTAGATTTTATGTGAATTTAGAGTTTATGTGAATTTAGAGTTTATGTGAATTTAGAGTTTTATGTGAATTTAGAGTTTATGTGAATTTAGAGTTTATGTGAATTTAGAGTTTATGTGAATTTAGAGTTTATGTGAATTTAGAGTTTATGTGAATTTAGAGTTTTATGTGAATTTGAGTTTTATGTGAATTTAGAGTTGTATGTGAATTTAGAGTTTATGTGAATTTAGAGTTTATGTGAATTTAGAGTTTATGTGAATTTAGAGTTTATGTGAATTTAGAGTTTATGTGAATTTAGAGTTTATGTGAATTTGAGTTTATGTGAATTTAGAGTTTATGTGAATTTAGAGTTTATGTGAATTTGGAGTTTTATGTGAATTTAGTGTTTTATGTGAATTTGGAGTTTATGTGAATTTAGAGTTTTATGTGAATTTAGAGTTGTATGTGAATTTTGTGTTTATGTGAATTTGGAGTTTATGTGAATTTAGATTTTATGTGAATTTAGATTTTATGTGAATTTGGAGTTGTATGTGAATTTAGTGTTTATGTGAATTTAGAGTTTTATGTGAATTTAGAGTTTATGTGAATTTGGAGTTTTGTGAATTTAGAGTTTATGTGAATTTAGAGTTTATGTGAATTTAGAGTTTATGTGAATTTAGAGTTTATGTGAATTTAGAATTGATGTGAATTTGGAGTTTTATGTGAATTTAGAGTTTATGTGAATTTAGAGTTTATGTGAATTTAGAGTTTATGTGAATTTAGAGTTTATGTGAATTTGGAGTTTATGTGCATTTTGTGTTTATGTGAATTTGGAGTTTATGTGAATTTAGATTTTATGTGAATTTAGAGTTTATGTGAATTTGGAGTTGTATGTGAATTTAGTGTTTATGTGAATTTAGAGTTTTATGTGAATTTAGAGTTTATGTGAATTTGGAGTTTGTGTGAATTTAGAGTTTATGTGAATTTAGAGTTTATGTGAATTTAGAGTTTATGTGAATTTAGAGTTTATGTGAATTTAGAGTTTGATGTGAATTTGGAGTTTTATGTGAATTTAGAGTTTATGTGAATTTAGAGTTTTATGTGAATTTAGAGTTTATGTGAATTTAGAGTTTATGTGAATTTGGAGTTGTATGTGAATTTTGTGTTTATGTGAATTTGGAGTTTATGTGAATTTAGAGTTTATGTGAATTTAGAGTTTATGTGAATTTAGAGTTTATGTGAATTTAGAGTTTTATGTGAATTTAGAGTTTATGTGAATTTAGAGTTTATGTGAATTTGGAGTTTATGTGAATTTAGTGTTTATGTGAATTTAGAGTTTATGTGAATTTAGAGTTTATGTGAATTTAGAGTTTATGTGAATTTGGAGTTTTATGTGAATTTAGTGTTTATGTGAATTTAGAGTTTATGTGAATTTAGAGTTTATGTGAATTTAGAGTTTATGTGAATTTGGAGTTTTATGTGAATTTAGTGTTTTATGTGAATTTAGAGTTTTATGTGAATTTAGAGTTTATGTGAATTTGGAGTTGTATGTGAATTTAGTGTTTATGTGAATTTGAGTTTATGTGAATTTAGAGTTTATGTGAATTTAGAGTTTATGTGAATTTGGAGTTTATGTGAATTTAGTGTTTATGTGAATTTAGAGTTTATGTGAATTTAGAGTTTTATGTGAATTTAGAGTTTATGTGAATTTAGAGTTTATGTGAATTTAGAGTTTATGTGAATTTAGAGTTGTATGTGAATTTTGTGTTTATGTGAATTTGGAGTTTATGTGAATTTAGATTTTATGTGAATTTAGATTTTATGTGAATTTGGAGTTGTATGTGAATTTAGTGTTTATGTGAATTTAGAGTTTTATGTGAATTTAGAGTTTATGTGAATTTGGAGTTTGTGTGAATTTAGAGTTTATGTGAATTTAGAGTTTATGTGAATTTAGAGTTTATGTGAATTTAGAGTTTATGTGAATTTAGAGTTTGTATGTGAATTTGGAGTTTTATGTGAATTTAGAGTTTATGTGAATTTAGAGTTTTATGTGAATTTAGAGTTTATGTGAATTTAGAGTTTATGTGAATTTGGAGTTTATGTGAATTTTGTGTTTATGTGAATTTGGAGTTTATGTGAATTTAGATTTTATGTGAATTTAGAGTTTATGTGAATTTGGAGTTTTATGTGAATTTAGTGTTTATGTGAATTTAGAGTTTATGTGAATTTAGAGTTTATGTGAATTTGGAGTTTGTGTGAATTTAGAGTTTATGTGAATTTAGAGTTTATGTGAATTTAGAGTTTATGTGAATTTAGAGTTTATGTGAATTTAGAGTTTTATGTGAATTTGGAGTTTTATGTGAATTTAGAGTTTATGTGAATTTAGAGTTTTATGTGAATTTAGAGTTGTATGTGAATTTAGAGTTTATGTGAATTTGGAGTTGTATGTGCATTTTGTGTTTATGTGAATTTGGAGTTTATGTGAATTTAGATTTTATGTGAATTTAGAGTTTATGTGAATTTGGAGTTGTATGTGAATTTAGTGTTTATGTGAATTTAGAGTTGTATGTGAATTTAGAGTTTATGTGAATTTAGAGTTTATGTGAATTTAGAGTTTATGTGAATTTAGTGTTTTATGTGAATTTAGAGTTTATGTGAATTTGGAGTTTTATGTGAATTTTGTGTTTTTGTGAATTTGGAGTTTATGTGAATTTAGAGTTTATGTGAATTTAGAGTTGTATGTGAATTTGTGTTTATGTGAATTTGGAGTTTATGTGAATTTAGATTTTATGTGAATTTAGATTTTATGTGAATTTGGAGTTGTATGTGAATTTAGTGTTTATGTGAATTTAGAGTTTATGTGAATTTAGAGTTTATGTGAATTTGAGTTTATGTGAATTTAGAGTTTATGTGAATTTAGAGTTTATGTGAATTTAGAGTTTATGTGAATTTAGAGTTTATGTGAATTTAGAGTTTGATGTGAATTTGGAGTTTTATGTGAATTTAGAGTTTATGTGAATTTAGAGTTTTATGTGAATTTAGAGTTTATGTGAATTTAGAGTTTATGTGAATTTGGAGTTTTATGTGAATTTTGTGTTTATGTGAATTTGGAGTTTATGTGAATTTGGAGTTTTATGTGAATTTAGTGTTTATGTGAATTTAGAGTTTTATGTGAATTTAGAGTTTATGTGAATTTAGAGTTTATGTGAATTTAGAGTTTTATGTGAATTTAGAGTTTATGTGAATTTGGAGTTTTATGTGAATTTAGAGTTTATGTGAATTTAGAGTTTATGTGAATTTAGAGTTTTATGTGAATTTAGAGTTTATGTGAATTTAGAGTTTATGTGAATTTGGAGTTGTATGTGATTTTGTGTTTATGTGAATTTGGAGTTTATGTGAATTTAGATTTTATGTGAATTTAGAGTTTATGTGAATTTGGAGTTGTATGTGAATTTAGTGTTTTATGTGAATTTAGAGTTGTATGTGAATTTAGAGTTTATGTGAATTTAGAGTTTATGTGAATTTGGAGTTTTATGTGAATTTAGTGTTTTATGTGAATTTAGAATTGATGTGAATTTGGAGTTTTATGTGAATTTTGTGTTTTTGTGAATTTGGAGTTTATGTGAATTTAGAGTTTATGTGAATTTAGAGTTGTATGTGAATTTTGTGTTTATGTGAATTTGGAATTTATGTGAATTTAGATTTTATGTGAATTTAGATTTTATGTGAATTTGGAGTTGTATGTGAATTTAGTGTTTATGTGAATTTAGAGTTTTATGTGAATTTAGAGTTTATGTGAATTTGGAGTTTGTGTGAATTTAGAGTTTATGTGAATTTAGAGTTTATGTGAATTTAGAGTTTATGTGAATTTAGAGTTTATGTGAATTTAGAGTTTATGTGAATTTGGAGTTTTATGTGAATTTAGAGTTTATGTGAATTTAGAGTTTTATGTGAATTTAGAGTTTATGTGAATTTAGAGTTTATGTGCATTTGGAGTTTTATGTGAATTTTGTGTTTATGTGAATTTGGAGTTTATGTAAATTTGGAGTTTTATGTGAATTTAGTGTTTTATTTGACTTTAGAGTTTTATGTGAATTTAGACTTTATATGAATTTAGAGTTGTATGTGAATTTAGAGTTTTATGTGAATTTAGATTTATGTGAATTTGGAGTTTTATGTGAATTTAGAGTTTATGTGAATTTAGAGTTTATGTGAATTTAGAGTTTGTGTGAATTTGAGTTTATGTGAATTTAGAATTGTTTGTGAATTTAGAGTTTGTGTGAATTTAGAGTTTATGTGAATTTAGATTTTATGTGAATTTAGAGTTTATGTGAATTTAGATTTTATGTGAATTTAGAGTTTATGTGAATTTGGAGTTGTATGTGAATTTAGTGTTTTATGTGAATTTAGAGTTGTATGTGAATTTAGAGTTTATGTGAATTTAGAGTTTTATGTGAATTTTGTGTTTATGTGAATTTGGAGTTTATGTGAATTTAGATTTATGTGAATTTAGAGTTTATGTGAATTTAGAGTTTATGTGAATTTAGAGTTTATGTGAATTTAGTGTTTATGTGAATTTGGAGTTTATGTGAATTTAGATTTTATGTGAATTTAGAGTTTTATGTGAATTTGGAGTTTATGTGAATTTAGAGTTTATGTGAATTTAGAGTTTATGTGAATTTAGAGTTTATGTGAATTTAGAGTTTATGTGAATTTAGAGTTTATGTGAATTTGAGTTTATGTGAATTTAGAGTTTATGTGAATTTAGAGTTTATGTGAATTTGGAGTTTTATATAGTTTATGTGAATTTAGAGTTTATGTGAATTTAGAGTTTATGTGAATTTACAGTTTTTTGTGAATTTAGAGTTTGTGTGAATTTAGAGTTTATGTGAATTTAGAGTTTATGTGAATTTGGAGTTTTATGTGAATTTAGTGTTTATGTGAATTTGGAGTTTTATGTGAATTTAGTGTTTTATGTGAATTTGGAGTTTATGTGAATTTAGATTTTATGTGAATTTAGTGTTTATGTGAATTTGGAGTTTTTTGTGAATTTAGATTGATGTGAATTTGGAGTTTTATGTGAATTTTGTGTTTATGTGAATTTGGAGTTTATGTGAATTTAGATTTTATGTGAATTTAGAGTTTATGTGAATTTGGAGTTGGATGTGAATTTAGTGTTTTATGTGAATTTAGAGTTTTATGTGAATTTAGAGTTTATGTGAATTTAGAGTTTATGTGAATTTGGAGTTTTATGTGAATTTGTGTTTATGTGAATTTGGAGTTTATGTGAATTTGGAGTTTTATGTGAATTTAGTGTTTTATGTGAATTTAGAATTGATGTGAATTTAGAGTTTATGTGAATTTGGAGTTTTATGTGAATTTTGTGTTTATGTGAATTTGGAGTTTTATGTGAATATAGTGTTTTATTTGAATTTAGAGTTTTATGTGAATTTTGTGTTTATGTGAATTTGGAGTTTATGTGAATTTAGATTTTATGTGAATTTAGAGTTTATGTGAATTTGGAGTTGGATGTGAATTTAGTGTTTTATGTGAATTTAGAGTTGTATGTGAATTTAGAGTTTATGTGAATTTAGAGTTTATGTGAATTTGGAGTTTTATGTGAATTTTGTGTTTATGTGAATTTGGAGTTTTATGTGAATTTAGACTTTATATGAATTTAGAGTTTATGTGAATTTAGAGTTTATGTGAATTCAGAGTTTATGTGAATTTCAGAGTTTATGTGAATTTGGAGTTTTATGTGAATTTAGTGTTTTATGTGAATTTAGAGTTTTATGTGAATTTAGACTTTATATGAATTTAGAGTTTATGTGAATTTGGAGTTTTATGTGAATTTAGAGTTTATGTGAATTTAGAGTTTGTGTGAATTTAGAGTTTATGTGAATTTAGAGTTTATGTGAATTTAGAGTTTATGTGAATTTGGAGTTTTTGTGAATTTAGTGTTTTATGTGAATTTAGATTTTATGTGAATTTAGAGTTTATGTGAATTTAGAGTTTATGTGAATTTAGAGTTTATGTGAATTTAGAGTTTATGTGAATTTGGAGTTTTATGTGAATTTAGAGTTTATGTGAATTTAGAGTTTATGTGAATTTAGAGTTTTATGTGAATTTAGAGTTTATGTGAATTTAGAGTTTATGTGAATTTAGAGTTTTATGTGAATTTAGAGTTTTATGTGAATTTAGAGTTTATGTGAATTTGGAGTTTTATGTGAATTTAGTGTTTATGTGAATTTGGAGTTTATGTGAATTTAGAGTTTTATGTGAATTTAGAGTTTATGTGAATTTAGAGTTTTTGTGAATTTAGAGTTTATGTGAATTTGGAGTTTTATGTGAATTTAGTGTTTTATGTGAATTTAGATTTTATGTGAATTTAGAGTTTATGTGAATTTGGAGTTTTATGTGAATTTTGAGTTTATGTGAATTTGGAGTTTTATGTGAATTTAGTGTTTTATGTGAATTTAGAGTTGTATGTGAATTTAGAGTTTTATGTGAATTTAGAGTTTATGTGAATTTAGATTTTATGTGAATTTAGAGTTTATGTGAATTTAGAGTTTATGTGAATTTAGAGTTTTTGTGAATTTAGAGTTTATGTGAATTTAGAGTTTATGTGAATTTGGAGTTTTATGTGAATTTAGTGTTTATGTGAATTTGGAGTTTTATGTGAATTTGAGTTTATGTGAATTTAGAGTTTATGTGAATTTAGAGTTTTTGTGAATTTAGAGTTTATGTGAATTTGGAGTTTTATGTGAATTTGGAGTTTTATGTGAATTTAGTGTTTATGTGAATTTAGATTTTATGTGAATTTAGAGTTTATGTGAATTTGGAGTTTTATGTGAATATAGTGTTTTATTTGAATTTAGAGTTTTATGTGAATTTAGACTTTATATGAATTTAGAGTTTATGTGAATTTGGAGTTTTATGTGAATTTAGAGTTTATGTGAATTTAGAGTTTGTGTGAATTTAGAGTTTATGTGAATTTGGAGTTTTTTGTGAATTTAGTGTTTATGTGCATTTGGAGTTTTATGTGAATTTAGTGTTTTCAATCAATCAATCAATGTTTATTTATATAGCCCAATATCACAAATGTTACATTTGTCTCAGTGGTCTTCACAGTGTGTACAGAATATCAGTATGACAATACGACACCCTCTGTCCTTAGACCCTCACATCGTACAAGGAAAAACTTCCAAAGAAAACCCAGTTTAAAGGGAAAAATGGGAGAAACCTCAGGGAGAGCAACAGAGGAGGGATCCCTCTCCCAGGACGGACAGACGTGCAATAGATGCCGTGTGTAAATTGAAAAGATAATACATTTGCAACATAGGTAGTCCAAATGTTTGGAAATGCATGTGTGTATAATAGGAAGATGAATCCACGAGGATATCCATCCAGGACCGATGATCCAGGACCACAGCCACGACTCAAGATCCAGCGCTCGCGATCCAGGACACAAGACCGCAGGATCATCCATGACTCCGGATCCCAGCATATATAGACCCCAAAAAGAAAGACATTTGGGGAAGCTGGGTTAATCGGAACATGAGAGTACACAGGTATAGACAGAGAGAAGGAAGAAGTAAGATGTCCCCCGACAAACTAAGCCTATATCAGCAAAACTAGGGGCTGAATCTAATCAGCCCTAACTATAAGCTTTATCAAAAAGGAAGGTCTTAAGCGCACTCTTAAAAACGGATAGGGTGTCTGCCGCCCGAACACAAACTGGAAGCTGATTCAACAAATGTGGAGCTTGATAAGAAAAGGCTCTGGCTCCCATTGTACTTTTAGAGACTCTAGGAACAACCAACAACCCTGCATTCTTGGAACGCAATGCCCTAGTCGGCCAGCAGGGTATAATGAGTTCTTTAAGGTAAGATGGTGCCTGCCCATTAAGGGCTTTGTAGGCGAGAAGAAGAATTTTAAATTCTATCCTGTGTTCTATAGGGAGCCAGTGTAAGGCAGCCAGAACAGGAGTAATGTGGTCCCTTCTCCTAACTCTGGTTAGTACACGAGCCGCAGCATTTTGAATCAGCTGAAGCGACTTGATTGACCTTTTGGTACTCCCTGATAGTAAAGAGTTACAATAATCCAGCCTAGAAGTAACAAATGCATGGACTAGTTTCTCTGCATCGTTTTGAGGCAAGATATGCCTGATTTTTGCAATGTTACGTAGATGGAAGTAGGCGGTCCTTGAAATTGATTTTATGTGGGCGTTAAAGGATAAATCCTGATCAAATATAACACCAAGATTCCTTACAGTCTCACTGGAGGCCAAATTAATGCCATCCATAGTTAGTATATCTTTAGATAATTTGTTTCGTAGATTCTTCGGGCCAAGTACAATAACTTCAGTTTTGGTCGTGTTTAACATCAAAAAGTTTAAGGTCATCCACGTTTTTAAGTCCTTAAGGCAGTCTTGAATTTTATTTAGATGATTAATTTCATCAGGCTTGATTGATAAATATAGTTGAGTATCATCCGCATAACAATGAAAGTTTACAGAATGATTCCTTATAATATTGCCTAACGGAAGCATATACAATGTGAACAAAATAGGTCCGAGCACTGAGCCCTGTGGCACTCCATGGCTAACTTTGGTTTGCGTGGAAGATTCATCGTTGACACGTACAAACTGAGAGCGTTCAGATAGATAGGACCTAAACCAGCCTAAAGCAGTTCCCTGTATGCCAACCAAGTGCTCTAGTCTTTGCAATAGGATATCATGGTCGATAGTATCAAATGCAGCACTGAGATCGAGCAAAACAAGAATAGAGACAAGTCCCTTGTCTGAGGCTATTAGAATATCATTTGTGACTTTAACCAGAGCTGTCTCTGTGCTATGATGTGTTCTAAAGCCAGACTGAAGATTGAAGATTGAAGATTAGAAATAGGTCTATAGTTGGCTAAAACCTCTGGATCGAGGTTGTGCTTTTTAAGAAGCGGTTTTATCACTGCTACTTTGAATGATTGTGGAACATAGCCTGATAATAAAGACATATTCATAATATTTAATAAAGAAGTGCTAATTAATGGAAACACTTCCTTCAACAGCTTAGTTGGAATTGGGTCTAACATGCACGTTGATGGTTTAGAAGAGAGAATCATTGAATGTAATTGTTCAAGGTTAATGGCTGAAAAGCATTCTAGTTTACTATCTCGTGTAATATTAGAACTTACGATTCTGGGAGCTGTTGATAACACTATACTGGTCAAAGGCAAGAGGTCATTAATTTTGTTTCTAAGAGTAACAATTTTATCGTTAAAAAAGCACATCAAATCATTACTACTGAGTGCTGTGGGAATAGAAGGCTCAGTGGAGCTGTGGCTCTCTGTCAGCCTGGCTACAGTGCTGAAGAGAAATCTTGCATTATTCTTATTCTCATCTATTAATGAAGAGTAGTAGCTGCTCTCGCTTTACGCAGTGCTTTCTTATATTCATTGAGAGTAATATGCCAAATTAAACGAGATTCTTCAAGTTTGGTGGAACGCCATATCCTTTCAAGTTGTCTAGACTTTTGCTTTATTTTGCGGGTTTCGGCATTATGCCATGGAGCTAATCTATGTTGCTTTATTTTCTTCTTTTTCAAAGGAGCAACAGAGTCTAATTTTATTCGCAGCGCATCTATAGCACTATCAACAACATGATCAATTTGGGGTGGTGTACATTTTGTATAAGTTTCCTCCCTTACATGCAGACATGCTATCGAGTTAAGTATTGGTGGAATCTCTTCCTTAAATGTGGCTATAGCACTAACGGATAGGTTTCTGCTGCAGGAGCTTTTGACTAATGCTTTGTAGTCTAGTAACAGTACTTCAAAAGTTACTAAGAAATGGTCGGATAAAGCAGTATTATGCGGTTCGACTAATAGTTGCTCAATTTCAATACCATAAGTCAGAACAAGGTCGAGAGTGTGATTATAACAGTGGGTTGGTTTATTTAGTGACGTTTTATGTGAATTTAGATTTTATGTGAATTTAGAGTTTATGTGAATTTAGAGTTTGTGTGAATTTAGAGTTTATGTGAATTTAGAGTTTATGTGAATTTGGAGTTTTATGTGAATTTAGAGTTGTATTTGAATTTAGAGTTTTATGTGAATTTAGAGTTTATGTGAATTTAGAGTTTATGTGAATTTGGAGTTTTATGTGAATTTAGAGTTTATGTGAATTTGGAGTTTTATGTGAATTTATATTTTATGTGAATTTAGAGTTTTATGTGAATTTAGAGTTTATGTGAATTTACAGTTTTTTGTGAATTTAGAGTTTATGTGAATTTGGAGTTTTATGTGAATTTAGAGTTTAATGTGAATTTAGAGTTTTTGTGAATTTAGAGTTTATGTAAATTTAGAGTTTGTGTGAATTTAGAGTTTTAGTGAATTTAGAGTTTATGGGAATTTAGAGTTTATGTGAATTTGGAGTTTTATGTGAATTTGGAGTTTTTGTGAATTTAGATTTTATGTGAATTTACAGTTTTTTGTGAATTTAGAGTTTATGTGAATTTAGAGATTATTTGAATTTGGAGTTTTCGTGAATTTAGAGTTTATGTGAATTTAGAGATTATTTGAATTTGGAGTTTTCGTGAATTTAGAGTTTATGTGAATTTAGAGATTATTTGAATTTGGAGTTTTCGTGAATTTAGAGTTTATGTGAATTTAGAGATTATTTGAATTTGGAGTTTTCGTGAATTTAGAGTTTATGTGAATTTAGATTTTATGTGAATTTGGAGTTTTATGTGAATTTAGTGTTTTATGTGAATTTAGAGTTTATGTGTGTTATTCAGAATTTTGAGAACAAAAATAGATTTTTTTTTAAAAATAGTAACATTTTGAGAACAATTTTAAGATTTTGAGAAAACAAATGAATTTTGACAAAAAAGTGGGAAATTCTGAGGAAAAAAGTCTGAATTTAAATTTCTTTGGAAATTGTTAGAATTAGTTTTTATTTATTATAAAGTGAGCGTTCTGACTTGAATTACAGAACTTACGGTTTGTTTTTACTTCGGTGACGTCTCTCTTTTTTTGGCCCTTACCTCTTCCTTACAACCGAAACCCAGTTACTTCCTCAAAAGGGTTTCTCAACAGCTCCCAGACAGATGAAATGCAGCAGTGTGTAACACACGAGTCCACCAGAGACTCTGAGGCGATGCTAAAGTCCTGCTGAGACTCAGAGACTCAGAGAGGAACTCAAACAGATGCATTGATTACGTGAACGATCCAGAAACCAACATCACAACGTCGGCTCGCAGAGAGATTGAGGTTACACTCTTTCAGTCTCCAGGAAACGACGAGGTTGCAGCAGTTGAAGAGAAACCACGTGTTGAATCTCACTTCCTCTAACTGTCAGGACTCTGATCGCACACCAATGGCGGGTTCACGGTGAGATCGCATTCAACTGATATTATTCTCAATGGTTTGGTGTCAGACTGGTCTAAGTCACCAGAGGTTGGGACTCTTGTTGATGGGAGTGAGTGACGCCCGGCCTGGACTCCCTGCTGTGCTCTGGATCACACTCTGCCTCTCTTGGTGTGTGTGCAGTGTGTGTGTGTGTGTGGTCTGATAATACAGGTGTTAGGGACTTCAGATGAGCAGTTTATGATCTGTGGTACAGAGACAGAACGCTTCCTGCTTCCGGACAGAGGGCTGCACTTTGTTTCCTGGTTCTGAGGGTTTGTCATGGCGCAGGTCAAAGTCGTAGGTTTGAGTTTTCAACATCGAAATGTCAAACTTCCGACCTCCTCTGTGCGGGACGGAAACAAATGAACGGCCACGATCCTTTAAATGGGATTGTTATCTAAGATGCCTCGGCCTGCTCTGATTGGCTCAACGATGCTCTAGACCTATTTTCCACTGTTGGGTGAGCTTTGTTTTTAACGTGGGTATGGTTGTGCACTCACAGCTGACGGTGTTGAGTAAGGCCTGCCGAACACATGAAGACCAGCTGCTCCGCTTCACTGCTCGTTATTTTACTCGAATCGCGGTAAAACTTTTCAGACTTTTCAGGAAAGTTTGAATTCTGAGAGATATTTCTGAATTTAACAAAAGTCAGAATTCTAAGAAAAATATCAGAATTGTCTCTGAATTAGAGTTTGTAACTGCTGCCTGAGCAGCTGTGGCTCACCTGAGCAGCTGTGGCTCACCTGAGTGTTGTTTACCTGTGTGTTGTTTACCTGAGTGTTGTTTACCTGTGTGTTGTTTACCTGAGTGCTGGTACCTGCGTGCTGTTTACCTGTGTGTTGTTACCTGTGTGTTGTTTACCTGTGTGTTGTTTACCTGAGTGTTGTTTACCTGTGTGTTGTTTACCTGTGTGTTGTTACCTGTGTGTTGTTTACCTGAGTGTTGTTTACCTGTGTGTTGTTTACCTGTGTGTTGTTTACCTGTGTGTTGTTTACCTGTGTTGTTTACCTGAGTGTTGTTTACCTGTGTGTTGTTTACCTGTGTGTTGTTACCTGTGTGTTGTTTACCTGTGTGTTGTTTACCTGTGTGTTGTTTACCTGTGTGTTGTTTACCTGAGTGTTGTTTACCTGTGTTGTTTACCTGAGTGTTGTTTACCTGAGTGTTGTTTACCTGTGTGTTGTTTACCTGTGTGTTGTTTACCTGTGTGTTGTTACCTGAGTGTTGTTTACCTGTGTGTTGTTTACCTGTGTGTGTTTACCTGTGTGTTGTTTACCTGTGTGTTGTTTACCTGAGTGTTGTTTACCTGAGTGTTGTTTACCTGTGTGTTGTTTACCTGTGTGTTGTTACCTGTGTTGTTTACCTGTGTGTTGTTTACCTGAGTGTTGTTTACCTGTGTGTTGTTTACCTGTGTGTTGTTACCTGTGTGTTGTTTACCTGAGTGTTGTTTACCTGAGTGTTGTTTACATGAGTGTTGTTTACCTGTGTGTTGTTTACCTGTGTGTTGTTTACCTGAGTGTTGTTTACCTGTGTGTTGTTTACCTGAGTGTTGTTACCTGTGTGTTGTTTACCTGAGTGTTGTTTACCTGTGTGTTGTTTACCTGAGTGTTGTTTACCTGAGTGTTGTTTACCTGTGTGTTGTTTACCTGTGTGTTGTTTACCTGAGTGTTGTTACCTGTGTGTTGTTTACCTGAGTGTTGTTTACCTGTGTGTTGTTTACCTGAGTGTTGCTTACCTGTGTGTTGTTTACCTGTGTGTTGTTTACCTGAGTGTTGTTTACCTGTGTGTTGTTTACCTGAGTGTTGCTTACCTGTGTGTTGTTTACCTGTGTGTTGTTTACCTGAGTGTTGTTACCTGTGTGTTGTTTACCTGTGTGTTGTTTACCTGAGTGCTGGTTTATATAAATAGTTATCACCGCAATAAACCGTTTAATTGTGTCTTCATATTTCCTTCTTGTACATTTCATATTCTATTTTACAATTATGTTGTAAACCGTTTTTAATGCAGTCTCATTACAAACGCAAATATAGACTGAACTTAAATCAACGCTCAGTTGCTTTATCTCGAGGACATCACACGCGACACTGAACTGGAACGCACGTAGAGACGGGAAGGTGTATGACTCTTAACACACAGTTCGTCTCACCGGCCGCCTCTCCAGCTCGTTACGGCTGCCCCCGCTGCTTCCACGGTTCTCCTGCTGGTTCGTCGCTGCTGGACGCCCGCCCGTTAGTGTGTCCCTCTCCAGCTTGGATTACTGCCCTCTTTCAGGAGCTTCTAAAGGTGCAGCTGCCACTCCGCCAACCAGCCCCACGTTAACCCCTTGATCTCCCGTGAGGATTATTCAAGTTGACTTCACACATATTGTGTTCTTGTACATCATATTCTATTTCCATGCACATTGACTTCTTGCACTTGTATTTTATTCTATATGTTGCTTTGCTGGAGCAGCTCGGGTCAGAAGAGCTTCACTGCCATGTCTCCTCTGCAGCTGCCGAGCCTGTGATGAGAACACCTCTGAACCTTTGAGTCTGTGTCCCGGTCCACAGAACCTCCGCTAAGCCTCCCGGGTTGATGGAGCCTCGTTCTGGAGCCGTTCAGATGCGACTGAAGAGCTCCCAGAGCTCCGGAGAGCGGCTCAGTCAGTCCAGGTCCATGGTGCTGAAAGACTCCGACCTGCAGCAGAACCCTGTAAGTCAGAACCCAGAACCTCCGCCCTGCAGCGAGGACACTTCAGACCGATCTGTTGAACGCTTTGTTTTCTCCCGTAGATCTCCAGGCATCGCAGGAATCAGTCTCAGAACGGCGTCCTCGGGGTGGGAGGAGCCGAACCCCCGGTGAGTCAACGTTCAAGACGATTCTCTCTTCTCCTCCGTACCCACTTCTCTAAAAACGGGGAACATCAGGGCTGATCCATGACGACATTACTAAAATGTGGGCGGGCTTTACCCCCACGGGCCAATCAGAAACGTTGCTGTCAGAAAACAATGAGACGTGTTCTGGAAGTGATATAAAATATATAAATAAAGCTACGGACCAGAATCATCACTTTCGTAACAGCTGGAAGAGAGGGGGGGGGCTACAAGGACCTGTTTGGGGTTTGGAGCAGGACACTTCAGAGTCATGTCCTTAGTAACAGCTGGAAGAGAGGGGGGGGGGCTACAAGGACCTGTTTGGGGTTTGGAGCAGGACACTTCAGAGACATGTCCTTAGTAACAGCTGGAAGAGAGGGGGGGGGGCTACAAGGACCTGTTTGGGGTTTGGAGCAGGACACTTCAGAGACATGTCCTTAGTAACAGCTGGAAGAGAGGGGGGGGGCTACAAGGACCTGTTTGGGGTTTGGAGCAGGACACTTCAGAGACATGTCCTTAGTAACAGCTGGAAGAGAGGGGGGGGGCTACAAGGACCTGTTTGGGGTTTGGAGCAGGACACTTCAGAGACATGTCCTTAGTAACAGCTGGAAGAGGGGGGGGGGCTACAAGGACCTGTTTGGGGTTTGGAGCAGGACACTTCAGAGACATGTCCTTAGTAACAGCTGGAAGAGAGGGGGGGGGCTACAAGGACCTGTTTGGGGTTTGGAGCAGGACACTTCAGAGACATGTCCTTAGTAACAGCTGGAAGAGAGGGGGGGGCTACAAGGACCTGTTTGGGGTTTGGAGCAGGACACTTCAGAGACATGTCCTTAGTAACAGCTGGAAGAGAGGGGGGGGGGCTACAAGGACCTGTTTGGGGTTTGGAGCAGGACACTTCAGAGTCATGTCCTTAGTAACAGCTGGAAGAGAGGGGGGGGGCTACAAGGACCTGTTTGGGGTTTGGAGCAGGACACTTCAGAGACATGTCCTTAGTAACAGCTGGAAGAGAGGGGGGGGGCTACAAGGATCTGTTTGGGGTTTGGAGCAGGACACTTCAGAGTCATGTCCTTAGTAACAGCTGGAAGAGAGGGGGGGGGCTACAAGGATCTGTTTGGGGTTTGGAGCAGGACACTTCAGAGTCATGTCCTTAGTAACAGCTGGAAGAGAGGGGGGGGGCTACAAGGACCTGTTTGGGGTTTGGAGCAGGACACTTCAGAGTCATGTCCTTAGTAACAGCTGGAAGAGAGGGGGGGGGCTACAAGGATCTGTTTGGGGTTTGGAGCAGGACACTTCAGAGTCATGTCCTTAGTAACAGCTGGAAGAGAGGGGGGGGGGCTACAAGGACCTGTTTGGGGTTTGGAGCAGGACACTTCAGAGTCATGTCCTTAGTAACAGCTGGAAGAGAGGGGGGGGGCTACAAGGACCTGTTTGGGGTTTGGAGCAGGACACTTCAGAGACATGTCCTTAGTAACAGCTGGAAGAGAGGGGGGGGGCTACAAGGACCTGTTTGGGGTTTGGAGCAGGACACTTCAGAGACATGTCCTTAGTAACAGCTGGAAGAGAGGGGGGGGGGCTACAAGGATCTGTTTGGGGTTTGGAGCAGGACACTTCAGAGTCATGTCCTTAGTAACAGCTGGAAGAGAGGGGGGGGGGCTACAAGGACCTGTTTGGGGTTTGGAGCAGGACACTTCAGAGTCATGTCCTTAGTAACAGCTGGAAGAGAGGGGGGGGGGCTACAAGGATCTGTTTGGGGTTTGGAGCAGGACACTTCAGAGTCATGTCCTTAGTAACAGCTGGAAGAGAGGGGGGGGGGCTACAAGGACCTGTTTGGGGTTTGGAGCAGGACACTTCAGAGTCATGTCCTTAGTAACAGCTGGAAGAGAGGGGGGGGGCTACAAGGATCTGTTTGGGGTTTGGAGCAGGACACTTCAGAGTCATGTCCTTAGTAACAGCTGGAAGAGAGGGGGGGGGGCTACAAGGATCTGTTTGGGGTTTGGAGCAGGACACTTCAGAGTCATGTCCTTAGTAACAGCTGGAAGAGAGGGGGGGGGGCTACAAGGACCTGTTTGGGGTTTGGAGCAGGACACTTCAGAGTCATGTCCTTAGTAACAGCTGGAAGAGAGGGGGGGGGGCTACAAGGACCTGTTTGGGGTTTGGAGCAGGACACTTCAGAGACATGTCCTTAGTAACAGCTGGAAGAGAGGGGGGGGGGCTACAAGGACCTGTTTGGGGTTTGGAGCAGGACACTTCAGAGACATGTCCTTAGTAACAGCTGGAAGAGAGGGGGGGGGCTACAAGGACCTGTTTGGGGTTTGGAGCAGGACACTTCAGAGTCATGTCCTTAGTAACAGCTGGAAGAGAGGGGGGGGGCTACAAGGACCTGTTTGGGGTTTGGAGCAGGACACTTCAGAGTCATGTTTTTTATATATTTGAGACCTATAATAATAATATTTGCCTAAAGATAGTATAAAACTCTACAAGCTCCAAATTGTGTGTGTGTGTGTGTGTGTGTTTGTGTGCGTGTGTGCGTGTGTGTAAGCATGTGTGCGTGCGTGTGTGTGTGTGTGCGTGAGCGTGTGTGTGCGTGCGTGTGTGTGTGTGTGTGTCTGTGTGTGTATGTGTGTGTATGTGTGTGTGTGTGTGCGTGTATGTGTGTGTGCGTGTGTGCGTGTGTGCGCGTGTGTGCGTGCGTGTGTGTGTGTGCGTGTGTGCGTGTGTGTGTGTGTGCGTGTGTGCGTGTGTGCGCGTGTGTGTGTGTGTGCGTGTGCGCGTGTGTGCGCGTGGTGTGCGTGTGTGTGTGTGTGTGTGTGTGTGTGTGTGTGTGTAGGAGCTGAAAGGAGACCTCCTGAATGTGGCAAAGGTCTCAGACAGCGGGAAGAAGCAGAGGAAGAACTGGAGCGGGATGTGGGGCGAACTGACCTCAGACCAGCTGCTGCTTCACAAAGAGAGACAACAGGAAGCTGGCATGGTGAGGACATACTGTGTGTGTGTGTGTGTGTGTGTGTGTGTGTGTGTGTGTGTGTGTGTGTGTCCATACTTACTATTACCATACCTCTTTCTCTTCATAGTGAAACTGTAAAGTGACAACTCAAGGCACAATAAACTAGGAAGGATGTAAGGGTCAAGGAGTCAAAGGATGGAGGAATGAAGGAGTCAAAGGGTGGAGGGGTGAAGGAGTCAAAGGATGGAGGGGTGAAGGAGTCAAAGGGTGGAGGGGTGAAGGAGTCAAAGGATGGAGGGGTGAAGGAGTCAAAGGAGTCAAAGGATGGAGGAATGAAGGAGTCAAAGGATGGAGGGGTGAAGGAGTCAAAGGGTGAAGGAGTCAAAGGATGGAGGGGTGAAGGAGTCAAAGGATGGAGGGGTGAAGGAGTCAAAGGGTGAAGGAGTCAAAGGATGGAGGGGTGAAGGAGTCAAAGGAGTCAAATGATGGAGGAATGAAGGAGTCAAAGGGTGAAGGAGTCAAAGGGTGAAGGAGTCAAAGGGTGGAGGGGTGAAGGACGAGGGGAGGTTCAGGTTCAGGTTCAGGTTCGTTGTCTTCAGTCCCGTTGAAGGACTGACAGCAGTAACGGTATCTCTCTGTGTTCAGAAAGCAGGAGGTAAGACGGATGTGGTGGAGCTGTGCGGCGCTGTGATCGAGTGGACGCCCGACAAGTCCAGCAGGAAGAACGTCTTCCAGGTAACACAGTCCAGCTCCAACGCTCAGCTGGTGTTACCCTCGTTACCACTGAAGGGTTCAGGAGCTACAGAACCCTGAACCTGAGCCGCCCGGACACGGACTGACCTGAGCTCCTTGTTCCAGATCACAACACACACGGGGACTGAGTACCTCCTTCAGGCGGACAGTTACTCCACGGCCAGCAAATGGTTCGACGGCATCAGAAAGACCGTCGACTCTTCCGTAAGATCTCACTACCTTGATTCCTTCGGTACAGCTAGTGGGGAGGAAAGCCTGCCTGCATGGGGTCCTAACGCTTTCTCTTTCCAGGGTAAAGTCCCTCTGCGGCGGGCCAGCAGCTCAGAGTTCCTGCCCAGAACCAGCTCCCTCCCTGGACACGGATCCACCAGCACCAAGCAGCGCAACCCGGTCCACAGGCGCTCCATCAGTGAGAAGCAACGCTATATCTCTGAAGACCGACACTGTGCTAGTTACACTTCATGGAAGAGATAGAATGAATGACGGGTGAAGGGTCGATGGGTGGAGAGATGTGGCTGAGGGTGACGTTTAAAGGGGGAGGGTGAAGGGACGTAGGGACGGAGGGTTTAATGGGTGAAGGGACGAGTTGAGTGGGAGGGATGAAGGGATGTAGGGACGGACTCTTTAGATCACGACTCTTTAGATCCAACTCTTCAGATCCAACTCTTCAGATCACGACTCTTTAGATCCAACTCTTCAGATCACGACTCTTTAGATCCAACTCTTCAGATCACGACTCTTTAGATCCAACTCTTCAGATCCAACTCTTTAGATCCAACTCTTCAGATCACGACTCTTTAGATCCAACTCTTCAGATCACGACTCTTTAGATCCAACTCTTCAGATCTCGACTCTTTAGATCCAACTCTTCAGATCACGACTCTTTAGATCCAACTCAGAGAGAGAAAGTCCAGATGCTGCTCGCGTGGCTCTGGCTCTGCTGAACCTGTCCGACACCAAATAGACATGTTAACGCTTTAACTGTGATGTTTTCTGTGCAGATATGTTCGTCAGCTCCAAGCTGAAGCACAGCGCCTCGGACAGCGCCGACAAGAACGGAGTGAAGAACCGCCTGAAGAAGTTCATCATCAGACGTCCGTCCATGAAGACCCTGCAGGAGAAAGGCCTCATCAAAGGTGAGCCCCCTTTAGGGAGCTGCCTCTAACACAGCGGCTCCCAACCGACTCAGGGCCCACTTAAGAATCTAAACATGTCCGCGGCCCACATTCAACCTAAACAGTACGGAGCTAAATAAAGTTCTGACCCTTCAGAACATGTGAAACGTTGTTAATCCAGTAGAACAGACCGTTGCTAAGGACCGTAATGACCGTTGCTAAGGACCGTAATGACCGTTGCCAAGGACTATAATGACCGTTGCTAAGGACTATAATGACCGTTGCTAAGGACTATAATGACCGTTGCTCAGGAGGATCGAGAAAGAGAAAGGAGGTTCAAATAACAAAACATCTTAATAATGAAATGTTTCCAACTTTCCACACAAATCATAATGATGTGGCGGCCCACCTGCAAAGAGCCGTCATGATAGACCTGTTGTAACATCATCCATCAGTCAGTACTCCAGTCTGAATGCCTGATGTCTCGTCTCAGATCGAGTGTTCGGATGCCACCTGCTGACTCTCTGTGAGCGAGAGGGGTCCACGGTGCCCAGCTTCGTTCAGCTCTGTTTGGACGCCATCGAAAAGCGAGGTGGGTTCACAGAGACAGCAGAAACACGGCCTCGTGGAGAAGCCTGCCTCCTCAAGGTGTTTCATGTGAAAGGGGTTTGACTTGTATTTCTTTGTTCAGGTATGGACGTTGACGGGATCTACAGAGTCAGTGGAAATCTATCGACCGTCCAGAAACTCCGATTCATGGTGGATCAGGGTCGGTTAGATCTCCATCAGAAACACATTGAAGTCTCACTAATGCATCAATCACTATAAAACACATCATAGATATTATTCTGAATGGACCAATCTGCACAACGAATACTTTCACTGTCTTTCACTATATTCTGATGAGAATACTTTCTACTTTCACTTGAGGGACATTTTGAATGAGGACTTTCACTGTGACAGAGTATTCCTACACTCTGGTACTTCTACTTTGACTCAAGTACAAGACCTGAGTACTTCTACTTTTACTCCAGTACAAGATCTGAGTACTTCTACTTTTACTCAAGTACAAGATCTGAGTACTTCTACTTTCACTCAAGTACAAGATCTGAGTACTTCTACTTTTACTCAAGTACAAGATCTGAGTACTTCTACTTTCACTCAAGTACAAGATCTGAGTACTTCTACTTTTACTCAAGTACAAGATCTGAGTACTTCTACTTTTACTGAAGTACAGGATCTGAGTACTTCTACTTTTACTCAAGTACAAGATCTGAGTACTTCTTCTTTTACTCAAGTACAAGATCTGAGTACTTCTACTTTTACTCAAGTACAAGATCTGAGTACTTCAACTTTGACTCAAGTACAAGATCTGAGTACTTCTACTTTTACTCAAGTATAGGACCTGAGTACTTCTACTAAAGTATAGTAGATATATAGTAGAGTACTGCTCCCCCTCTATGTGTATTAATATTGGTGTCCATGCAGACGTATTGAATATATGCTTCTTCCCCCAGAGGAGGCCCTGGACCTGGACCACAGTCAGTGGGAAGACGTCCACGTCGTCACTGGAGCTCTGAAGATGTTTTTCCGGGAGCTTCCAGAGCCGCTGTTCCCCTTCAGAGCCTTCCAGCCCTTTGTGGAGGCCATCAGTGAGTCACAGCTGACAGTCTGAATCTACTGTGTTTCTGTTGGTCCCTGAAGGCAGCATCTTTCTGGTTCTGTGTTAGGCCCTGAAGGTAGCATCTCCCTCGTCCAATGGGATGTCTCCATGTGATTTTAGATTACATCAGAAACAAACAAACGTTTATGATTCTAACACGTTTAGTTGGGCAGGATAACTACTTTACGTTTATGTAACACATACATGTTCCTTTGACTTGCTTCTTCTGCTCGTTTCCCCTCTATTTTCCTCACTCACCCTTCAGCCAATAGCGTGACTTTTACATTAGGGCTGGACATCTAGAGCAGTAAGGTCTCATCTGATTGGCCAGATATTCTAACATGGAAGATACTTTGATTAGTCTCTGTGATACCTGTCCGGCTCACGTTGATAAAGCCATGTGACGGATGCTGGATATATTGTGCAGGCCTTACTGTGTTTAGACCTGTACACAGGAAGAACTACAACATGTTGACATGATAAACAACAACAGGAAGCAGAAACTAAAGAGCGTCTGCTGTGTTTCTCCTGAACAGAGATTAAAGATTCCAGACAGAAGGTCCAGGCTGTGAAGAAACTGATCCAGGATCTGCCCCGACCCAACCAGGACACCATGAAGCTGCTGTTCTCACACCTGCACAGGTACGCCCGGTGTGTGTGCGCGTGCGTGTGTATGTGTGTGTGTGCGTGTATGCACGTGTGTGTGTGTGTGCATGTGTGTGTGTGTGCGCGTGTCCGATGAACCCGTCTGTGGTTCAGAGTCTGATGAACCCGTCTGTTTCAGAGTCCGATGAACCCGTCTGTTTCAGAGTCCGATGAACCCGTCTGTTTCAGAGTCCGATGAACCCGTCTGTTTCAGAGTCCGATGAACCCGTCTGTGTTTCAGAGTCCGATGAACCCGTCTGGTTCAGAGTCTGATGAACCCGTCTGTTTCAGAGTCCGATGAACCCGTCTGTTTCAGAGTCCGATGAACCCGTCTGGTTCAGAGTCTGATGAACCCGTCTGTTTCAGAGTCTGATGAACCCGTCTGTGTTTCAGAGTCTGATGAACCCGTCTGTTTCAGAGTCCGATGAACCCGTCTGTTTCAGAGTCCGATGAACCCGTCTGGTTCAGAGTCTGATGAACCCGTCTGTTTCAGAGTCCGATGAACCCGTCTGTTTCAGAGTCCGATGAACCCGTCTGTGTTTCAGAGTCCGATGAACCCGTCTGTGTTTCAGAGTCCGATGAACCCGTCTGTGTTTCAGAGTCCGATGAACCCGTCTGTTTCAGAGTCCGATGAACCCGCCTGTGTTTCAGAGTCCGATGAACCCGTCTGTTTCAGAGTCCGATGAACCCGTCTCTGTTTCAGAGTCCGATGAACCCGTCTGTGTTTCAGAGTCCGATGAACCCGTCTGTGTTTCAGAGTCCGATGAACCCGTCTCTGTTTCAGAGTCCGATGAACCCGTCTGTGTTTCAGAGTCCGATGAACCCGTCTGTGTTTCAGAGTCCGATGAACCCGTCTGTGTTTCAGAGTCCGATGAACCCGTCTGTTTCAGAGTCCGATGAACCCGTCTGTTTCAGAGTCCGATGAACCCATCTGTTTCAGAGTCCGATGAACCCGTCTGTGTTTCAGAGTCCGATGAACCCGTCTGTGTTTCAGAGTCCGATGATCCCGTCTGTGTTTCAGAGTCCGATGAACCCGTCTGTGTTTCAGAGTCCGATGAACCCGTCTGTTTCAGAGTCCGATGAACCCGTCTCTGTTTCAGAGTCCGATGAACCCGCCTGTGTTTCAGAGTCCGATGAACCCGTCTGTGTTTCAGAGTCCGATGAACCCGTCTGTTTCAGAGTCCGATGAACCCGTCTGTTTCAGAGTCCGATGAACCCGTCTCTGTTTCAGAGTCCGATGAACCCGTCTGTTTCAGAGTCCGATGAACCCGTCTGTTTCAGAGTCCGATGAACCCGTCTGTTTCAGAGTCCGATGAACCCGTCTGTTTCAGAGTCCGATGAACCCGTCTCTGTTTCAGAGTCCGATGAACCCGTCTGTGTTTCAGAGTCCGATGAACCCGTCTGTGTTTCAGAGTCCGATGAACCCGTCTGTTTCAGAGTCTGATGAACCCGTCTGTGTTTCAGAGTCCTGACGTTCTCCAGGCAGAACCTGATGTCCACGCAGGGCATCGGCATCGTGTTCGGGCCCACGCTGATGTGGCCCGAGCTGGACGGGGGGAACATGGCCGTCAACATGGTGTACCAGAACCAGATCATAGAGTTCATCCTCATCGAGAGCCGCGACATCTTCAGCCTGGACAGGAAGTAGTTTCCATCACCTGAAGAACTCCTGAAGTGTTTTAACCTGTTAAACCCGAGAGGACCCTAATCCGGGTCAGGCGGGTAGTTTTTTCACGAAACTGTGTCTCAGGGCTTCTTAGTTTTTAAAAACCTCTGAATGTGTCATACTCACTTAACGGTGAGAAACTCAGCTCACTGATGATACGAACCATTTTTACCGAAACAAAGCACAAGTCTCACAAGAAGCTTCTAAATTAGCCCTGAGCGAAAACATGCTAATGCACTTAGCACAGAACTCAAGGTAAAAATACCCTTATTACTTATCGTAACTGCACATACAAGATATCCGATTAGAAATTCCACAGATTCTATAGGTATATAGTATCATCACTGAGCGATCCGAACTCGCGACGAAAACACAGACATCACAACACGTAGCTTTACGGGCATTCAGGGGAGGTCGTCTCACCGTAGCTGTTGTTGTCTGACCAATAGTCATGTTCAATGGCATTAAAACAATAAAAACGCTGCTGAAGGTTAATCCAAAGGTTAATCCGATGTGTCTGTGTCACTTTGAAATGATTACTGATAATCCATCATTACATTTTTATGTCAAAAACGGAGATTTCATATATAGCTGCTAATGGTAGCCACCAGAGTGTATCGCAGCATTCTGGCTGCGCAGCACTCATCCACCAGTGGGTCATGTTTAGATGGATTTGAGGGACTTCCCCTCGATTCTATAGAGAGGCGAAGTCCCTCCCCTTTCGGGGGTCCTCCATGGGACCTTATTTCTGAAAAATTATGTATTGAAGTCAATGGAGAGGGAAAGATTATCTTTCGGTCCCGTCTGAATCTAAAAGATAATTTTGCAAAAAAACTTCAACTAACGTGAGTTACACTTTCGTCAACAGATACACTATTGATCACCCGTCACTATAGTGCACACACTCAGCTCACTGTCACACCGCATACTGATCACCCTCACTATCACCCGTCACTATCACCCTCACTATCACCCTCACTATCACCCTCACTCTCACCTCACTATCACCCTCACTATCACCCTCACTATCACCCTCACTATCACCCTCACTATCACCCTCACTATCACCCTCTCACCCTCACTATCACCCTCTCTATCACCCTCACTATCACCCTCACTATCACCCTCACTATCACCCTCTCACCCTCACTATCACCCTCTCACCCTCACTATCACCCTCTCACCCTCACTATCACCCTCACTATCACCCTCTCACCCTCACTATCACCCTCACTATCACCCTCACTATCACCCTCACTATCACTATCACCCTCACTATCACCCTCACTATCACCCTCACTATCACCCTCTCACCCTCACTATCACCCTCTCTATCACCCTCACTATCACCCTCACTATCACCCTCACTATCACCCTCTCACCCTCACTATCACCCTCACTCACCCTCACTATCACCCTCACTATCACCCTCACTATCACCCTCTCACCCTCACTATCACCCTCACTATCACCCTCACTATCACCCTCACTATCACCCTCTCACCCTCACTATCACCCTCTCACCCTCACTATCACCCTCACTATCACCCTCACTATCACCCTCACTATCACCCTCTCACCCTCACTATCACCCTCACTCACCCTCACTATCACCCTCACTACACCCTCACTATCACCCTCTCACCCTCACTATCACCCTCTCTATCACCCTCACTATCACCCTCACTATCACCCTCACTATCACCCTCTCACCCTCACTATCACCCTCTCACCCTCACTATCACCCTCTCACCCTCACTATCACCCTCACTATCACCCTCTCACCCTCACTATCACCCTCTCACCCTCACTATCACCCTCACTATCACCCTCACTATCACCCTCACTATCACCCTCTCACCCTCACTATCACCCTCACTAACACCCTCACTATCACCCTCACTACACCCTCACTATCACCCTCACTATCACCCTCTCACCCTCACTATCACCCTCACTATCACCCTCTCACCCTCACTATCACCCTCACTATCACCCTCACTATCACCCTCTCACCCTCACTATCACCCTCACTAACACCCTCACTATCACCCTCACTATCACCCTCTCACCCTCACTATCACCCTCACTATCACCCTCTCACCCTCACTATCACCCTCACTATCACCCTCTCACCCTCACTATCACCCTCTCACCCTCACTATCACCCTCACTAACACCCTCACTATCACCCTCTCACCCTCACTATCACCCTCACTACACCCTCACTATCACCCTCTCACCCTCACTATCACCCTCACTATCACCCTCTCACCCTCACTATCACCCTCACTATCACCCTCACTATCACCCTCTCACCCTCACTATCACCCTCTCACCCTCACTATCACCCTCACTAACACCCTCACTATCACCCTCTCACCCTCACTCTCACCCTCACTATCACCCTCACTATCACACTCTCACCCTCACTATCACCCTCACTATCACCCTCTCACCATCACACTCTCACTATCACACTCTCACCCTCACTATCACCCTCACTATCACCCTCTCACCCTCACTATCACCCTCACTAACACCCTCTCACCCTCACTATCACCCTCACTATCACACTCTCACTATCACACTCTCACCCTCACTATCACCCTCACTATCACCCTCTCACCCTCACTATCACACTCTCACCCTCACTATCACCCTCTCACCCTCACTACACCCTCACTATCACCACAATGAAACACGTCCAGAAGAACGTCATGCAAGCTGCCTTCCTTTGATTCTCTCTGAAATGCCTGGTCTTTTTAATGTTTAATGTCAACCATTAGTGCAGATAGCGTGAAGCAGAACAGATCGCAGATGCTAATGTAGCGTTAGCATTTCTCCCCCGGGCTTAGACGGTGTATTATAGAACGATCACACCGGTGACAGTACTCTTCAAAGGGCTCACTAAATATGACTACTACTCTCACTGTTTAACATGTTGGGTGTTACTTCATGTTAAGGCTCATACAAATGACAAGGCTGTAATGCTACCTAACGTGCTAGCTACTAGCTAGGTAGCTAACTTGATCAGCCACTCCTGGTCCTCTCATCAGACGGGAAGCGACAGAACGAGCAAGACCAACATTTTTTTTTGGGAATCAACTTTTTCTTTGTATTTATTTTTGACCACTTTTAATGTTTTGGACATCTTGTCTTTTGGTCCACTTTTTTTCTGGTCAAATAATTTGTAGTCAATTTATTTGGTCAATTCGTTGTTTCAGTCAAGTTCTTTTGTTGCTCAACGTTTCTATATCTGCATCCTTCCTGAAGCTGTTTCTCCTGATGGAGGGGTTTCGGGTCGCTGTACTGTGCTGCCCCCTGCTGGCCAAACACCACCAAGACACGTATTTCATTCAACATTTTATTTCAGAACAATGACAGTTTGTCCTTTTGAACATTAAGGTCGTGTTACGTTTGTTCCCCGTTTAATCATACTGTGGTTCTCCCTTTCAAAATAAAAGCACTTCACTGAAATCACTTCATAGCACATTGACAGACGGAGAAACACGCGGCACACGTTAGAAACATGACGGACACTCGGGATCACCGTCTCAGAAAGTACAAAATAACTCGTACATTAGACATTTTTAAATAAATAAAATCAGTGCGATAAAACATTCAGGAAAATAAAGATATGCAACGTTAGGAATAATAGCTGTTTAATAAAATCATGAGGTAGAACGACATACGAAATATTAACATGTAATACATTAAACTACTAAATATTTAAAGGATATTATTATAAATAAGGCTCACTAATACGCCACTTTAAAGGTTAAATACATGTACAAAATGTTGGTTTAACTGTATTTTGAGGACACAGATAAATGATGGTCATTTATTCCAGATATCATCGTATAGTCCAACACCAACTTATTTGATCATCATCTGTTACTCCCAACGGCTCGTGGTTATTTCCCCGGTGGGTTATCTTCTATAAGACACTCAAACACTGATACAGCTGTGACTGAAACACGTTTACAGAACACTGATCTTTTGGATCCAGACCCACAGGTTGTCTACAGGAAGCGGCGCAGCTGATACTGAGATACCAAAGATCAATGCTGACTTTTAAAAGACCGTTTTTACTCAGGATATATTAAAATATAGTCTAAATTGTGCCACTTAAGTTTTCACTGTGCTTTATTTTAAGAATCGTTCACTCAGAACTTCCCTGATCCACTTTGATTTATAAACTTCAGTGGACTTTTTGATTCTGGATAATTAGGAATAGAGGAGCGTTTACCTGTCACTAACTCAGTATCAGTGCACTCGGTTTGAATCTCTTTGAAGCCACGAAACACAATATTTAGATTGTTATTCATCTCATTATAAACTCACGTATCCACAAAGAGACAGACAGCTGACGCAGAGTCCTGCACGGGTCTGCTCTTCAAGGCCCGCTCCCGCCCCACGACGTGCAATACCGAACCCGCCACCCGCACATTTTGCCAATTAGTTCCGCAACCCGACCCGCAGCTATATATGAGCAGTGAAAACGTGCAATTATTAACACAGGCAGTTGCATATGTGTCTCAAAGCGTGGGATGTTGGTTATTTTCTCATCGAGGAACCAGAAGCCTCCAGACGGTGGATTTCGCTCTTGAGGAAGTGTTATTGAAAATGCTGTATCCTCCGTAGAGAGCTTCAGCTCAGCCATTCAGGATGTGGCGCTCAGCAGCAGACTGAGGCGCTGCAGAGGTTATGATTATGCGCGGTCCCGCGGGGGAGAGGTCTGAGGATTTAAACATTAAACCAGATTATTATTATTTTACTATATTTATTATGCAACACCCGCGACCCGACCCGCATCGTCTTTGTTTTACCCAGAACCGAACCCGGGAAAAAGCGTTTGAAAAAATACCACCGCGGGTCACCTGTCGGGTACCAGCGGGTATCGACCCGATGCAGGACTCTGAGCTGACGGAGAGGACATTAGCATTTATTGACTGTTAAGGTGGAATGGCTGTTAAGGTGGAATGGCTTTTAAAGTGGAATGGATGTTAAGGTGGAATGGATGTTAAAGTGGATTTAAGGTGGATTAGCCGTTAAGGTGGAATGGATGTTAAAGTGGATTTAAGGTAGATTAGCTGTTAAAGTGGATTAGCTGTTAAAGTGGATTTAAGGTGGATTAGCCGTTAAAGTGGAATGGATGTTAAGGTGGAATGGATGTTAAAGTGGATTTAAGGTGGATTAGCCGTTAAGGTGGAATGGATGTTAAAGTGGATTTAAGGTGGATTAGCTGTTAAAGTGGATTAGCTGTTAAGGTGAATTTAAGGTGTATTAGCCGTTAAAGTGGAATGGATGTTAAAGTGGATTAGCTGTTAAAGTGGATTAGCTGTTAAGGTGGATTTAAGGTGTATTAGCCGTTAAAGTGGAATGGATGTTAAAGTGGATTTAAGGTGGATTAGCTGTTAAAGTGGATTAGCTGTTAAGGTGAATTTAAGGTGTATTAGCCGTTAAAGTGGAATGGATGTTAAAGTGGATTAGCTGTTAAAGTGGATTAGCTGTTAAGGTGGATTTAAGGTGGATTAGCCGTTAAAGTGGAATGGATGTTAAAGTGGATTAGCTGTTAAGGTGGATTAGCTGTTAAGGTGGATTAGCTGTGGTTGTGTTAACACAGATCTGGTTCCAGTAAAGGCAGAGTGGTGAGAGAGATCCTCAGGAAATGTATAGAGTCGTCTGTGGAGAAAGGAAGTGATACACCTTTATTTAAACAACCTGATGTTAACAAAGATGTCCACAGTGTTGTTGTTGTCATCGTAGCGTTATCAGAGAACTGAACCCAGCCTACATTAATGCTTCATAGCTTGGTTAAAACTGCATTATATTCATATTAAAGATGTGATATTCATGGAGCGGTTCTGACTCACCTGTCCTACTTGCTGTGATGGGGCTGCTGCTGTCGGGGGGGCAGATGGCGGGGACTGGCCGTCCCCCCCCCTCTGATGGGGGATCTGATGGCAGAGGAGGTGGGATGATGGTGATGATGGCCCGCTCTGATTGGCTTAGCTACAGGGAGACAGCAGAGGGAGAGTTTAAAATACTACAACATTTTCCAAATTCAATTTGAATTATTTCAATTTATTTTTAAAATATTCCACATTTTTATAAACTCTCAACATATTCTGTATTATTATATATATGTATATATATATATATATATATATATATATATATACATACACATAAAACATTTTTTTTTATTCTCAAAATATTCAGTTATTTTATGGAAAATAAAAGATTCAGGTTTTAGTGCATTTTACAACTTTTATAGCCCAATGTTTTAAATAAGAGCGTTCACACTTGATAGAATATTCAGTTCAAAAAATTAAACGCTGATTTACAGCAACTCTTTCTTAATGTAAGTCAATGGGTTAAACCTCACTGAAGCTGCAGTACCACCGTTTGGCCACTAGGACACACTTCCTGGCTGCTAAATCTTCAGAACTGTTACAGGATGTGTATTTTGTAAATTGTGTATTTTAATATTTTTTGTATGCATGCTTCTTAGTTAACGTTAAGATGTCTTTGGCTCTTTTCTGCTGTAAAAAATGTAAATGTCTCCTCTGTGGGACGAGTATTCTGATGCTCACCGATCTGAGCGGTCTGCCCTCTCCTGGAGACGCTCTTGGAGAGGACGACCTCTTTGATCCGATCCACTTCCTGTTGGTAGCGCTTGCGGTCCCTCATGGCGACCCCCTTGGCCTCCCTGAGGGCCGCCTCCAGAGCTTTCACCCTCTCTGCCGTCGCCCGGAGACGCTTCTCCAACTTCGGCAGCTCGCAGCGAAGATCAGCGTTATCTCGAACCAGCTGGCCAACACAGAGGGGAACATTTATTAAAACATTCACTAAGACATTTAGACATTCACTAAAAGCTGCTCCTTTCCCCTGTCCTCACCCCTCATCACATCACATCACATTTAGCTGAGGCTTTTATCCAGAGCGACTCACAATAAGTGCGTTCGACCAGGAAGACACAACCTTGAAGAAAACAGAATCATAAAGAACATCAGGTTTCAAAGAGCCAATCGTTTCAAGTGCTGCTCAACTGGCTTTAGAGGAGCCAGCCCTTTGTTAGCATATAAGTGCTCTGTTAGTAGTTCTATGTTAGTCATTCTATCCTCGAGGTGGAGTCGAGAGAGATGAGTTTCAGTCTGGAAGGTGTGTGAGCTTTCTGCTGTCCTGATGTCAATGGGAGCTCATTCCACCATCTTGGAGCCAGGACAGCAAACCCACGTGTTTCCTGCTGATGGGAACTTGGGTCCCCCTCGCAGCGAGGGTGCAGCGAGCCGTCTGGCTGATGCAGAGCGGAGTGCACGTGCTGGGGTGCACGGTTTAACCATGTCCTGGATGTAGGAAGGGCCAGATCCATTCACAGCATGGTACGCAAGCACCAGGGTCTTGAAGTGGATTCTAGCAGTTACCGGAAGCCAGTGGAGGGAGCGGAGGAGCGGAGTGGTGTGGGAACATTCAGGAAGGTTGAAGACCAGACGAGCCGCTGCATTCTGGATGAGCTGCAGAGGTCGGATGGCACATGCAGGCAGACCAGCAGGAGGGAGCTGCAGTAGTCTAGTGAGATGACGAGAGCCTGGACCAGAACCTGCGTGGCTCTCTGGGTCAGCTGGGGACGCGTCCTCCTGATGCTGTAGAGCGTGTATCTGCAGCAGCGGGTTGGAGCAGGATGTTTGCAGTGAAGGACAGGTTGTTATCCAGGGTCACACCCAGAGTCCTTGCAGTCTGAGTCGGGGAAACAACAGAGGGGCCGATGTTGATCGTCAGGTCAAGAGTGGGACAATCTTTTCCCTCAGAGTCCTGGTCCTCTCTGGGTCTTAAACCCAGTACAACAGGTTTGTGGACCTGTTAATGCAGGCGTACCTGTCTGTGGACCTGTTAATGCAGGCGTACCTGTCTGTGGACCTGTTAATGCAGGCGTACCTGTCTGTGGACCTGTTAATGCAGGCGTACCTGTGTGTGGACCTGTTAATGCAGGCGTACCTGTCTGTGGACCTGTTAATGCAGGTGCACCTGTCTGTGGACCTGTTAATGCAGGCGTACCTGTCTGTGGACCTGTTAATGCAGGCGTACCTGTCTGTGGACCTGTTAATGCAGGCGTACCTGTCTGTGGACCTGCTACAACAGGTGTATTATTACCTGCTTGTGGACCCTGCTGAGCTGCTCCAGGTTGTTCTCTAAGAAGATGATCCTCTGCCTCTGAGCCAGGCTGCCTCCAGCCTCATCGCCGTCGCTCTCTGAACTCTGAGAGAGAAGAAGGAGATACACAGAGGTTACACACTGATGATACACAGAGGTTACACACTGATGATACACAGAGGTTACACACTGATGACACACAGAGGTTACACACTGATGATACACAGAGGTTACACACTGATGATACACAGAGGTTACACACTGATGACACACACTGATGATACACAGAGGTTACACACTGATGAGAGGTTACACACTGATGACACCCAGAGGTTACACACTGACGATACCCAGAGGTTACACACTGATGATACACAGAGGTTACACACTGATGACACCCAGAGGTTACACACTGACGATACCCAGAGGTTACACACTGATGATACACAGAGGTTACACACTGATGTTACACAGAGGTTACACACTGATGATACACAGAGGTTACACACAGAGGTTACACACTGATGATACACAGAGGTTACACACTGATGATACACAGAGGTTACACACTGATGATACACAGAGGTTACACACTGATGACACCCAGAGGTTACACACTGATGACACCCAGAGGTTACACACTGACGATACCCAGAGGTTACACACTGATGATACACAGAGGTTACACACTGATGACACACAGAGGTTACACACTGATGATACACAGAGGTTACACACTGATGACACCCAGAGGTTACACACTGACGATACCCAGAGGTTACACACTGACGATACCCAGAGGTTACACACTGACGATACACAGAGGTTACACACTGATGACACACAGAGGTTACACACTGACGATACCCAGAGGTTACACACTGACGATACCCAGAGGTTACACACTGACGATACCCAGAGGTTACACACTGACGATACACAGAGGTTACACACTGATGACACACAGAGGTTACACACTGACGATACCCAGAGGTTACACACTGACGATACACAGAGGTTACACACTGATGACACACAGAGGTTACACACTGATGATGACCTGTCACTAACCTCCCACTAACCTAACTAAAAGTGGTGAAAATGGAAAAAAATATCCGAAAATAGTGTCTCATAAGGCGGAGAGATTCCCTGACAACTCCCCTTGCATTCCTCCAGAGACCAGTTCAAAAACGTAAAGTTTGGTAAGAACCATGCTGGGGGTCTCCAGGCAACAATTGTATCCGAGCCAAAGCACTCATGGAGCGGACGCATTCCTCCATGATGTGAAACAGCCGTTTTCTTCCGAGTGCTCTCAAAAACCGGGTTTCTGATTTCGTGCAGACGGTAGCTTGAAAAATCATGAATGCTTTTTTTGATGGAGGAGGGGAGGCTTGGATTCCCCTCTCCGTTGTAAGTTGCAACGGGGGAGTGGAAAAGTGTCCGGGGCTTCCGCCCGAAGCGCCGAAGGGTTGAGCTTTGTGGAGCCCCTCCTCCGTTGGCACTCTGTCGTTTTTGTGAGAATTTTTTTAAACTTCATTTTTGATTATTTTAAGATATAATTGACCGTTTTCTTTACTTTTTTTTCTTCTTTCCGCGGGTGGGGGCGCATGGCAGGCCGCCTATGAGCTCCCAAATTCGGCCTGGAACCTCCAGGAATTGTGGGCTAAGCTCCATAAACTGACAAAGTCACCCAGAAATGTCACTTTTATAGCCCAAAAATATATAATACAAATACATTTAAATAGTAAAAGGTACAATTGTGCTCCGAATTACCCGGAATTTGATTTGTATAGCCCCATGGTAGTGAATAAAAATCATTTTCATGGGAAAACGTGTTAAAACGCCTGATTAATATGTTTGTAATGCTGGCAGCAGGTTCACTGCTGTTAGCAGGGTCTCACACTCAAAGTACACAGGCAGAGATCCAGGGTGATGCACAAGGCTTTCATACTCAGCGTGTGTCTTTGAAAGGCAGGGAAAAGTGCTGTGAATACAGGGAGAGAGCAGCCAGAGAGAAGCTGGCTGTGAGAGCTACAGAGCACACCCAGAGATCTCCTTGCAGCGCATGGCTCTTGCACCCAGACTGCACCCAGAGAACAGGCTGCTTCACAGCACTTTGCAAGCCAGGAAAACTGATTGAATCCTGGGTATACATGTTTTAAATAGTCTGATACCTCCAGGGCGCATCACCGCATTTTACAAGTGTTTTTAAATGTGTGGAACAGTGTTTTGTCACTTTCAAAACTCTCCCGTCATTGACCGGAGAAATTGGGTCGATGTTGTTTTCAATCTGACCGTTAATATTCCAGTGAGACGAAGTACGTACAATGACCGGAGTGATCCCATGTTCATGTTGTCCCAAAACTGGAGCATTCCCTCACCTCCAACTAACCTCTCACTAACCTCTCACTAACCTCTCACTAACCTCTCACTAACCTCTCACTAACCTCTCACTAACCTCTAACTAACCTCTCACTAACCTCTCACTAACCTCTCACTAACCTCTCACTAACCTCTCACTAACCTCTCACTAACCTCTCACTAACCTCTAACTAACCTCTAACTAACCTCTCACTAACCTCTCACTAACCTCTCACTAACCTCTCACTAACCTCTCACTAACCTCTCACTAACCTCCCAGACAACAAGAGAAACAGGTTTTTTCTTAGAATTTTTTTTCAGAATTTCACTTTTTCAGAATTTCACTTTTTCAGAATTTCACTTGATACATTTTTGACAGATTTTCTAAATTCTCAGATTTTCACCTATTTTTCCAAATGTCTAATTCGGCTTTTTTTGGGGCTAGGTTTTCTAATTTGTATCAGAATGTAATTTCTTTTTAAGAATTTCACATTTTTCTCAGAATTACAGAAATAATTAAGAAACATGTAAGAGTGTTTGCATGAACATTAAAGCACGAACATTAAAGCATGAACATTAAAGAGTGAACATTAAAGCACGAACATTAAAGCATGAACATTAAAGCACGAACATTAAAGCGTGAACATTAAAGTGTGAACATTAAAGTGTGAACATTAAAGTGTGCACATTAAAACACGAACATTAAAGGGTGAACATTAAAGAGCGAACATTAAAGCGTGAACATTAAAGAGTGAACATTAAAGCGCGAACATTAAAACACGAACATTAAAGCGCGAACATTAAAGCGCAAACATTAAAGAGTGAACATTAAAGCGTGAACATTAAAGCGTGAACATTAAAGCGCAAACATTAAAGAGTGAACATTAAAGCGTGAACATTAAAGAGTGAACATTAAAGCGCGAACATTAAAGCGCGAACATTAAAGCGTGAACATTAAAGAGTGAACATTAAAGAGTGAACATTAAAGCGTGAACATTAAAGTGTGAACATTAAAGTGTGCACATTAAAACACGAACATTAAAGCGTGAACATTAAAGAGTGAACAATAAAGAGTGAACATTAAAGAGTGAACATTAAAGTGTGAACATTAAAGCGTGAACATTAAAGCGCAAACATTAAAGAGTGAACATTAAAGCGTGAACATTAAAGAGTGAACATTAAAGCGCGAACATTAAAGTATGAACATTAAAGTGTGAACATTAAAACACGAACATTAAAGAGTGAACATTAAAGAGTGAACATTAAAGCGTGAACATTAAAGTGTGAACATTAAAGTGTGCACATTAAAACACGAACATTAAAGCGTGAACATTAAAGAGTGAACATTAAAGAGTGAACATTAAAGAGTGAACATTAAAGTGTGAAGATTAAAGCATGAACATTAAAGAGTGAACATTAAAGAGTGAACATTAAAGCGTGAACATTAAAGAACGAACATTAAAGCGTGAACATTAAAGCGCGAACATTAAAGCGTGAACATTAAAGCATGAACATTAAAGAGCGAACATTAAAGAGCGAACATTAAAGAGCGAACATTAAAGAGCGAACATTAAAGCGCGAACATTAAAGCGCGAGCATCAAAGTGTGAACATTAAAGAGTGAACATTAAAGAGTGAACATTAAAGCGTGAACATTAAAGAACGAACATTAAAGCGCGAACATTAAAGCGTGAACATTAAAGAACGAACATTAAAGCGCGAACATTAAAGTGCGAACATTAAAGCGTGAACATTAAAGAGTGAACATTAAAGAGTGAACATTAAAGCGTGAACATTAAAGCGTGAACATTGAAGCGTGAACATTAAAGAGTGAACATTAAAGTGTGAACATTAAAGAGTGAACATTAAAGAGTGAACATTAAAGCGTGAACATTAAAGAACGAACATTAAAGAGTGAACATTAAAGCGTGAACATTAAAGAACGAACATTAAAGAGTGAACATTAAAGAGCGAACATTAAAGAACGAACATTAAAGCGCGAACATTAAAGCGCGAACATTAAAGCGTGAACATTAAAGAGTGAACATTAAAGAGTGAACATTAAAGCGTGAACATTAAAGAACGAACATTAAAGAGTGAACATTAAAGCGTGAACATTAAAGAACGAACATTAAAGCGTGAACATTAAAGAGTGAACAATAAAGAACGAACATTAAAGTGTGAACATTAAAGAACGAACATTAAAGCGCGAACATTAAAGAGTGAACATTAAAGAGTGAACATTAAAGCACGAACATTAAAGAGTGAACATTAAAGAGTGAACATTAAAACACGAACATTAAAGAACGAACATTAAAGCGCCAACATTAAAGAACGAACATTAAAGCGCGAACATTAAAGTGTGAACATTAAAGAGTGAACATTAAAGCGTGAACATTAAAGCGTGAACATTAAAGAATGAACATTAAAGCGCGAACATTAAAGTGTGAACATTAAAGAGTGAACATTAAAGAGTGAACATTAAAGCGTGAACATTAAAGTGTGAACATTAAAGTGTGCACATTAAAACACGAACATTAAAGCGTGAACATTAAAGAGTGAACATTAAAGAGTGAACATTAAAGAGTGAACATTAAAGTGTGAAGATTAAAGCATGAACATTAAAGAGTGAACATTAAAGAGTGAACATTAAAGCGTGAACATTAAAGACGAACATTAAAGCGTGAACATTAAAGCGCGAACATTAAAGCGTGAACATTAAAGCATGAACATTAAAGAGCGAACATTAAAGAGCGAACATTAAAGAGCGAACATTAAAGAGCGAACATTAAAGAGTGAACATTAAAGAGCGAACATTAAAGCGTGAACATTAAAGCGTGAACATTAAAGCGTGAACATTAAAGCGCGAACATTAAAGTGTGAACATTAAAGAGTGAACATTAAAGAGTGAACATTAAAGCGTGAACATTAAAGTGTGAACATTAAAGTGTGCACATTAAAGCACGAACATTAAAGCGTGAACATTAAAGAGTGAACATTAAAGAGTGAACATTAAAGCGTGAACATTAAAGAATGAACATTAAAGCGCGAACATTAAAGTGTGAACATTAAAGCGTGAACATTAAAGAGTGAACATTAAAGCGTGAACATTAAAGTGCGAACATTAAAGAACGAACATTAAAGCGTGAACATTAAAGAGTGAACATTAAAGAGTGAACATTAAAGAGTGAACATTAAAGAGTGAACATTAAAGCGTGAACATTAAAGCGTGAACATTAAAGAACGAACATTAAAGCGTGAACATTAAAGAGTGAACATTAAAGCGTGAACATTAAAGCACGAACATTAAAGAGTGAACATTAAAGAGCGAACATTAAAGAGCGAACATTAAAGAGCGAACATTAAAGCGCGAACATTAAAGCGCGAGCATCAAAGTGTGAACATTAAAGAGTGAACATTAAAGAGTGAACATTAAAGCGTGAACATTAAAGAACGAACATTAAAGCGCGAACATTAAAGCGTGAACATTAAAGAACGAACATTAAAGCGTGAACATTAAAGCGCGAACATTAAAGTGCGAACATTAAAGAGTGAACATTAAAGAGTGAACATTAAAGAGTGAACATTAAAGCGTGAACATTAAAGCGTGAACATTAAAGCGTGAACATTAAAGAGTGAACATTAAAGCGAACATTAAAGCGCGAACATTAAAGAGCGAACATTAAAGACGAACATTAAAGCGCGAACATTAAAGCGCGAACATTAAAGCGCGAACATTAAAGCGTGAACATTAAAGAGTGAACATTAAAGAGTGAACATTAAAGAGTGAACATTAAAGCGTGAACATTAAAGAACGAACATTAAAGAGTGAACATTAAAGCGTGAACATTAAAGAACGAACATTAAAGAGTGAACATTAAAGAGCGAACATTAAAGAACGAACATTAAAGCGCGAACATTAAAGCGCGAACATTAAAGCGTGAACATTAAAGAGTGAACATTAAAGAGTGAACATTAAAGCGTGAACATTAAAGAACGAACATTAAAGAGTGAACATTAAAGCGTGAACATTAAAGAACGAACATTAAAGCGTGAACATTAAAGAGTGAACATTAAAGAACGAACATTAAAGCGTGAACATTAAAGAACGAACATTAAAGCGTGAACATTAAAGAGTGAACATTAAAGAGTGAACATTAAAGAGTGAACATTAAAGCACGAACATTAAAGAGTGAACATTAAAGAGTGAACATTAAAGAACGAACATTAAAGCGCGAACATTAAAGCGTGAACATTAAAGAACGAACATTAAAGAGCGAACATTAAAGCGTGAACATTAAAGAGTGAACATTAAAGCGTGAACATTAAAGAGTGAACATTAAAGAGTGAACATTAAAGAGTGAACATTAAAGTGTGAACATTAAAGAGTGAACATTAAAGCGTGAACATTAAAGCGTGAACATTAAAGTGAACATTAAAGCGTGAACATTAAAGTGTGAACATTAAAGAGTGAACATTAAAGAGCGAACATTAAAGCGTGAACATTAAAGAGTGAACATTAAAGCGTGAACATTAAAGAGTGAACATTAAAGCGAACATTAAAGCGCGAACATTAAAGCGTGAACATTAAAGCGTGAACATTAAAGAGTGAACATTAAAGAGTGAACATTAAAGCGTGAACATTAAAGCGTGAACATTAAAGACGAACATTAAAGAGTGAACATTAAAGCGTGAACATTAAAGAACGAACATTAAAGCGTGAACATTAAAGAGTGAACATTAAAGCGTGAACATTAAAGAGTGAACATTAAAGCGTGAACATTAAAGCGTGAACATTAAAGAATGAACATTAAAGCGCGAACATTAAAGTGTGAACATTAAAGAGCGAACATTAAAGCGCGAACATTAAAGAGTGAACATTAAAGCGTGAACATTAAAGAGTGAACATTAAAGAGTGAACATTAAAGAACGAATATTAAAGTGTGAACATTTAAGAACGAACATTAAAGCGTGAACATTAAAGAGTGAACATTAAAGCGTGAACATTAAAGTGCGGACATTAAAGAACGAACATTAAAGCGCGATCATTAAAGTGTGAACATTAAAGAGTGAACATTAAAGCGTGAACATTAAAGAGTGAACATTAAAGCGTGAACATTAAAGCGTGAACATTAAAGAACGAACATTAAAGTGTGAACATTAAAGAGTGAACATTAAAGCGTGAACATTAAAGAACGAACATTAAAGTGTGAACATTAAAGAACGAACATTAAAGCGCGAACATTAAAGCGCGAACATTAAAGCGTGAACATTAAAGAGTGAACATTAAAGAGTGAACATTAAAGAGTGAACATTAAAACACGAACATTAAAGAACGAACATAAAAGCGCCAACATTAAAGAGTGAACATTAAAATACGAACATTAAAGAACGAACATTAAAGCGCGAACATTAAAGTGTGAACATTAAAGAGTGAACATTAAAGAGTGAACATTAAAGCGTGAACATTAAAGCGTGAACATTAAAGAATGAACATTAAAGTGTGAACATTAAAGCGCGAACATTAAAGTGTGAACATTAAAGAGTGAACATTAAAGAGCGAACATTAAAGCGCGAACATTAAAGAGTGAACATTAAAGCGTGAACATTAAAGAGTGAACATTAAAGAGTGAACATTAAAGAACGAACATTAAAGCGTGAACATTAAAGAACGAACATTAAAGCGTGAACATTAAAGCGTGAACATTAAAGAACGAACATTAAAGCGCGAACATTAAAGCGCGAACATTAAAGCGCGAACATTAAAGTGTGAACATTAAAGAGTGAACATTAAAGCGTGAACATTAAAGAACGAACATTAAAGTGTGAACATTAAAGAGTGAACATTAAAGCGTGAACATTAAAGCGTGAACATTAAAGAATGAACATTAAAGTGTGAACATTAAAGCGCGAACATTAAAGAGTGAACATTAAAGCGTGAACATTAAAGAGTGAACATTAAAGAGTGAACATTAAAGAACGAACATTAAAGTGTGAACATTAAAGAACGAACATTAAAGCGTGAACATTAAAGCGTGAACATTAAAGAACGAACATTAAAGCGCGAACATTAAAGAGTGAACATTAAAGAGTGAACATTAAAGCGTGAACATTAAAGAACGAACATTAAAGTGTGAACATTAAAGAGTGAACATTAAAGCGTGAACATTAAAGAACGAACATTAAAGTGTGAACATTAAAGAACGAACATTAAAGCGCGAACATTAAAGCGCGAACATTAAAGCGTGAACATTAAAGAGTGAACATTAAAGCGTGAACATTAAAGAACGAACATTAAAGAGTGAACATTAAAGCGTGAACATTAAAGAACGAACATTAAAGCGTGAACATTAAAGAGTGAACAATAAAGAACGAACATTAAAGTGTGAACATTAAAGAACGAACATTAAAGCGTGAACATTAAAGAGTGAACATTAAAGCGCGAACATTAAAGAGTGAACATTAAAGAGTGAACATTAAAGCGCGAACATTAAAGAGTGAACATTAAAGAGTGAACATTAAAACACGAACATTAAAGAACGAACATTAAAGCGCGAACATTAAAGTGTGAACATTAAAGAGTGAACATTAACGCGTGAACATTAAAGAGTGAACATTAAAGCGTGAACATTAAATCGTGAACATTAAAGAACGAACATTAAAGCGTGAACATTAAAGCGTGAACATTAAAGAGTGAACATTAAAGCGTGAACATTAAAGAACGAACATTAAAGAACGAACATTAAAGAACGAACATTAAAGCGCGAACATTAAAGCGCGAACATTAAAGCGTGAACATTAAAGCGTGAACATTAAAGAACGAACATTAAAGCGCGAACATTAAAGCGCGAACATTAAAGAACGAACATTAAAGCGCGAACATTAAAGCGCGAACATTAAAGTGTGAACATTAAAGAGTGAACATTAAAGCGTGAACATTAAAGAACGAACATTAAAGTGTGAACATTAAAGCGTGAACATTAAAGTGTGAACATTAAAGCGTGAACATTAAAGAATGAACATTAAAGTGTGAACATTAAAGCGCGAACATTAAAGAGTGAACATTAAAGCGTGAACATTAAAGAGTGAACATTAAAGAGTGAACATTAAAGAACGAACATTAAAGTGTGAACATTAAAGAACGAACATTAAAGCGTGAACATTAAAGCGTGAACATTAAAGAACGAAGATTAAAGCGCGAACATTAAAGAGCGAACATTAAAGAGTGAACATTAAAGCGTGAACATTAAAGCGTGAACATTAAAGAACGAACATTAAAGTGTGAACATTAAAGAGTGAACATTAAAGCGTGAACATTAAAGAACGAACATTAAAGAGTGAACATTAAAGCGTGAACATTAAAGAACGAACATTAAAGCGTGAACATTAAAGAGTGAACAATAAAGAACGAACATTAAAGTGTGAACATTAAAGAACGAACATTAAAGCGTGAACATTAAAGTGTGAACATTAAAGAGTGAACATTAAAGCGTGAACATTAAAGAGTGAACATTAAAGCGTGAACATTAAAGCGTGAACATTAAAGAACGAACATTAAAGCGTGAACATTAAAGCGTGAACATTAAAGAGTGAACATTAAAGCGTGAACATTAAAGAACGAACATTAAAGAACGAACATTAAAGAACGAACATTAAAGAACGAACATTAAAGTGCGAACATTAAAGCGCGAACATTAAAGCGTGAACATTAAAGCGTGAACATTAAAGAACGAACATTAAAGCGCGAACATTAAAGCGCGAACATTAAAGAACGAACATTAAAGCGCGAACATTAAAGCGCGAACATTAAAGTGTGAACATTAAAGAGTGAACATTAAAGCGTGAACATTAAAGAACGAACATTAAAGTGTGAACATTAAAGCGTGAACATTAAAGTGTGAACATTAAAGAACGAACATTAAAGAACGAACATTAAAGAACGAACATTAAAGCGCGAACATTAAAGCGCGAACATTAAAGCGTGAACATTAAAGAGTGAACATTAAAGCGTGAACATTAAAGAACGAACATTAAAGTGTGAACATTAAAGAACGAACATTAAAGTGTGAACATTAAAGAACGAACATTAAAGCGTGAACATTAAAGCGTGAACATTAAAGAACGAACATTAAAGCGCGAACATTAAAGCGCGAACATTAAAGTGTGAACATTAAAGAGTGAACATTAAAGCGTGAACATTAAAGAACGAACATTAAAGTGTGAACATTAAAGAGTGAACATTAAAGCGTGAACATTAAAGAACGAACATTAAAGAACGAACATTAAAGAACGAACATTAAAGCGCGAACATTAAAGCGCGAACATTAAAGCGTGAACATTAAAGAGTGAACATTAAAGCGTGAACATTAAAGAACGAACATTAAAGAGTGAACATTAAAGCGTGAACATTAAAGAACGAACATTAAAGCGTGAACATTAAAGAGTGAACAATAAAGAACGAACATTAAAGTGTGAACATTAAAGAACGAACATTAAAGCGTGAACATTAAAGAGTGAACATTAAAGCGCGAACATTAAAGAGTGAACATTAAAGAGTGAACATTAAAGCGCGAACATTAAAGAGTGAACATTAAAGAGTGAACATTAAAACACGAACATTAAAGAACGAACATTAAAGCGCGAACATTAAAGTGTGAACATTAAAGAGTGAACATTAACGCGTGAACATTAAAGAGTGAACATTAAAGCGTGAACATTAAAGCGTGAACATTAAAGAATGAACATTAAAGTGTGAACATTAAAGCGCGAACATTAAAGTGTGAACATTAAAGAGTGAACATTAAAGAGCGAACATTAAAGCGCGAACATTAAAGAGTGAACATTAAAGAGTGAACATTAAAGAGTGAACATTAAAGAACGAACATTAAAGTGTGAACATTAAAGAACGAACATTAAAGCGTGAACATTAAAGCGTGAACATTAAAGAGTGAACATTAAAGCGTGAACATTAAAGAACGAACATTAAAGCGCGAACATTAAAGTGTGAACATTAAAGAGTGAACATTAAAGAGTGAACATTAAAGTGTGAACATTAAAGCGTGAACATTAAAGCGTGAACATTAAAGTGTGAACATTAAAGAGTGAACATTAAAGCGCGTACATTAAAGCGCGAACATTAAAGCGTGAACATTAAAGAGTGAACATTAAAGCGTGAACATTAAAACACGAACATTAAAGCGTGAACATTAAAGAGTGAACATTAAAGAACGAACATTAAAGAACGAACATTAAAGCGCGTACATTAAAGCGCGAACATTAAAGCGTGAACATTAAAGCACGAACATTAAAGCGTGAACATTAAAGAACGAACATTAAAGAGTGAACATTAAAGCGTGAACATTAAAGAACGAACATTAAAGAGTGAACATAAAGAACGAACATTAAAGTGTGAACATTAAAGAACGAACATTAAAGCGTGAACATTAAAGAGTGAACATTAAAGCGCGAACATTAAAGAGTGAACATTAAAGAGTGAACATTAAAGCGCGAACATTAAAGAGTGAACATTAAAGAGTGAACATTAAAACACGAACATTAAAGAACGAACATTAAAGCGCGAACATTAAAGTGTGAACATTAAAGAGTGAACATTAACGCGTGAACATTAAAGAGTGAACATTAAAGCGTGAACATTAAAGCGTGAACATTAAAGCGTGAACATTAAAGCGTGAACATTAAAACACGAACATTAAAGCGTGAACATTAAAGAGTGAACATTAAAACACGAACATTAAAGCGTGAACATTAAAGCGCGAACATTAAAGCGTGAACATTAAAGCGTGAACATTAAAGAACGAACATTAAAGCGCGAACATTAAAGAACGAACATTAAAGCGTGAACATTAAAGCGTGAACATTAAAGAGTGAACATTAAAGCGTGAACATTAAAGAACGAACATTAAAGTGTGAACATTAAAGAACGAACATTAAAGCGTGAACATTAAAGCGTGAACATTAAAGAACGAACATTAAAGCGCGAACATTAAAGTGTGAACATTAAAGAGTGAACATTAAAGAGTGAACATTAAAGTGTGAACATTAAAGCGTGAACATTAAAGAGTGAACATTAAAGTGTGAACATTAAAGAGTGAACATTAAAGTGTGAACATTAAAGCGTGAACATTAAAGAACGAACATTAAAGCGCGAACATTAAAGTGTGAACATTAAAGAGTGAACATTAAAGAGTGAACATTAAAGTGTGAACATTAAAGCGTGAACATTAAAGAACGAACATTAAAGCGCGAACATTAAAGTGTGAACATTAAAGAGTGAACATTAAAGAGTGAACATTAAAGTGTGAACATTAAAGCGTGAACATTAAAGCGTGAACATTAAAGCGTGAACATTAAAGCGTGAACATTAAAACACGAACATTAAAGCGTGAACATTAAAGAGTGAACATTAAAACACGAACATTAAAGCGTGAACATTAAAGCGCGAACATTAAAGAGTGAACATTAAAGCGTGAACATTAAAGCGTGAACATTAAAGAACGAACATTAAAGCGAGAACATTAAAGAACTAACATTAAAGTGCGAACATTAAAGAGTGAACATTAAAGAGTGAACATTAAAGCGTGAACATTAAAGAGTGAACATTAAAGCGTGAACATTAAAGCGTGAACATTAAAGCGTGAACATTAAAGCGTGAACATTAAAGCGTGAACATTAAAGAAGAACATTAAAGTGTGAACATTAAAGCGTGAACATTAAAGCGTGAACATTAAAACACGAACATTAAAGCGTGAACATTAAAGCGCGAACATCAGCAGGAGAGGACTCTTTCAAAGTTGATGTGTTTAACTGTTGTTTTATTAAATGGTCGGTAGAAGAAGTTTTCTTACGCTTCTGACTCGAGCCCCGAGGTCCTCGATGAACACTTTCCGAAGGTGGTTCAGAGTCTGCAGCTCTCTGGCCTGTGGGAGGACACAATAAGACATCTAATATCGAGACATCTAACAGGAGACATCTAATAAAGATATAAGACCCACGCACCACTGTGTCCTCCAGACCCTTCAGGTCCTCTTTGGCTTGTTCCCTCTTCTCGTTCAGGAACCTGAGAGTTCACAACACAAACACCTGATGTTATATCTTACACAAGATATTATCATGTTCTAGTGATGCATTGTTGGCCGGCTGTGCTCCTCACATGAGTTTCTGCAGTTTCTGCTCCTTGTTGTGGTCCTCAGCCTTCAGCTTGTCGCAGTCTGATTGCAGCTTCCTGACCTCCAGCTGCAGAGCCTGGGTCAGACTGAGGAAACACATCACATCAGCAAGCTCACTATCATGCTGTATATATATATCATTTCATAAATATGGATATTGATATTGATGTGGCCAGGGAAAAGAAAGTGTGGGGCTCTCTGCTGGAACTGCTACTCCCGCAACCCGACCACGGATAAGCGGGAGAAGATGGATGGAAATATGTATGGAGTCTTTGAGTTTGCACACTGTTCGTATTCGTCGGTGCATGCAGTCACACGACGACTACGCCTTTTTTTTTACGAGTGGGAAAAAAGTCATTCAGGGCAGTATCCACTACACTATGTATAATCCAGGGGGCGGTATTGCGCCTAAAAGCTGTTTGCCAGCCGCCCTTAAACAACAAATGAAGAAGAAGAAGAAAACACAACAAACTGAGCAAAATACAAGAAGAAGAAAAGTTGGTTCGGTGAGTTCAGATACCACACAGGAGCTGGAACCACCGGCTGCTTTTAAATCAGCTGTGGGAACATTTCGGGTTCCCTGTGGACGACAACAACGATGAGGTGCGAGGGGTGGATCGGACGAGGACGGTGTGTCTGCGTTGTTCGATAGCGGTGCGGTATGCTAATGGTACACACGCCAAACATGCTACATCATATCAGAAGGCATCACCCAGATTTGCCACTCACCGGAGCCCGGCAAAAGACAACAGCAGTTCAGCAGCTGATCCCCGCTGCGTTTCAGAAGCCGAAGATATTCAAAAAAATAATATTTGAAAACATTAAAAGAAAAACTTTTTTTTTATATTATTTTTTATAAATTGTTTTTGTTACATTTTTCATTAGTTTCACCAAATACAATACAAAATTACAAAATAACTCGATTTAAATGTATTTAAAATAACATTTCCAAAGAAATAAATCCTTTGAATCTGCCTGTTCAGTTTCTGTTGGAAGGTGAAGGGTTAAATGCGTCTCTGCGAGTTCTGTGAGACGGGAGGGCTCGTTGGTCCCTCTCTACATTCACAGAGGGTCGCTATAGCAACTCAACGAGAGAGTAATGTCAACTGTATACAAGTCACGGCTCATGCTTCGCCCTTATGCAATAGTAGAGGACCCCGGCTAATTGTGATAGAAAGTGAATGAAACACTTTCTTATTATTTATTGTGTAATATTTTCAAGACATTCTTTTTAGTTTTACAGCTTATTGAACCTTTTTGTTTGCCATTATAGATAGTATGGCCACCTGAGTGTGTGTGCTACTGTTTGTTTTTAACTGTGTAATAAAGTTAATTATTCAAAATGTTAGAGCTCCTTATTTTTAAACTGAAAACTTGCACTACTGTTCAAAATAAATGAAAAACAAACCTGGCATTATACATTTGGGACTTTTCTTCTCTTTTTCTTGTTGTACCGAACCGTGAGCCCCAAACCGAGGTACGTACCGAACCGTGAGCCCCAAACCGAGGTACGTACCGAACCGTGAGCCCCAAACCGAGGTACGTACCGAACCGTGAGCCCCAAACCGAGGTACGTACCGAACCGTGAGCCCCAAACCGAGGTACGTACCGAACCGTGAGCCCCAAACCGAGGTACGTACCGAACCGTGAGCCCCAAACCGAGGTACGTACCGAACCGTGAGCCCCAAACCGAGGTACGTACCGAACCGTGAATTCTGTGAACCGTTACACCCCTACACCCTGTATGTAACACACACATGTTTATACACTATAAACTGTTCTGTCTGCTGTCGTCTAGCAGGCGGTACCGCAGCATCAGGTCTAAAACCACCAGACTCAGGAACAGCATCAGGTCTAAAACCACCAGACTCAGGAACAGCATCAGGTCTAAAACCACCAGACTCAGGGACAGCATCAGGACTAAAACCACCAGACTCAGGGACAGCATCAGGTCTAAAACCACCAGACTCAGGGACAGTTTCAGGACTAAAACCACCAGACTCAGGAACAGCATCAGGTCTAAAACCACCAGACTCAGGGACAGCATCAGGACTAAAACCACCAGACTCAGGGACAGCATCAGGTCTAAAACCACCAGACTCAGGGACAGCATCAGGACTAAAACCACCAGACTCAGGGACAGCATCAGGACTAAAACCACCAGACTCAGGGACACCATCAGGTCTAAAACCACCAGACTCGGGGACAGTTTCAGGACTAAAACCACCAGACTCAGGGACAGTTTCAGGTCTAAAACCACCAGACTCAGGGACAGTTTCAGGACTAAAACCACCAGACTCAGGGACAGTTTCAGGACTAAAACCACCAGACTCAGAGACAGCATCAGGACTACAACCACCAGACTCAGAGACAGCATCAGGACTACAACCACCAGACTCAGAGACAGTTTCAGGACTAAAACCTTCAGACTCAGAGACAGTTTCAGGACTAAAACCACCAGACTCAGGGACACCATCAGGACTAAAACCACCAGACTCGGGGACAGTTTCAGGACTAAAACCACCAGACTCAGGGACACCATCAGGTCTAAAACCACCAGACTCAGAGACAGTTTCAGGACTAAAACCACCAGACTCAGGGACACCATCAGGTCTAAAACCACCAGACTCAGGGACACCATCAGGTCTAAAACCACCAGACTCGGGGACAGTTTCAGGACTAAAACCACCAGACTCAGGGACAGTTTCAGGTCTAAAACCACCAGACTCAGGGACACCATCAGGACTAAAACCACCAGACTCGGGGACAGTTTCAGGTCTAAAACCACCAGACTCAGAGACAGTTTCAGGACTAAAACCACCAGACTCATGGGACAGTTTAGGGACTAAAACCTCCAGACTCAGAGACAGTTTCAGGACTCAAAACCTCCAGACTCAGGGACAGTTTCAGGTCTAAAACCACCAGACTCAGTGACAGTTTCAGGACTAAAACCACCAGACTCAGGGACAGCATCAGGACTAAAACCTCCAGACTCAGGGACAGTTTCAGGACTAAAACCACCAGACTCAGGGACAGTTTCAGGTCTAAAACCACCAGACTCAGGGACACCATCAGGACTAAAACCACCAGACTCGGGGACAGTTTCAGGACTAAAACCACCAGACTCAGGGACAGTTTCAGGTCTAAAACCACCAGACTCAGAGACAGTTTCAGGACTCAACCCTCCAGACTCAGGGACAGTTTCAGGACTAAAACCACCAGACTCAGGGACAGCATCAGGACTAAAACCTCCAGACTCAGGGACAGTTTCAGGACTAAAACCACCAGACTCAGGGACAGTTTCAGGTCTAAAACCACCAGACTCAGGGACACCATCAGGACTAAAACCACCAGACTCGGGGACAGTTTCAGGACTAAAACCACCAGACTCAGGGACAGTTTCAGGTCTAAAACCACCAGACTCAGAGACAGTTTCAGGACTAAAACCACCAGACTCAGGGACACCATCAGGACTAAAACCACCAGACTCGGGGACAGTTTCAGGACTAAAACCACCAGACTCAGGGACAGTTTCAGGACTAAAACCACCAGACTCGGGGACAGTTTCAGGACTAAAACCTCCAGACTCAGAGACAGTTTCAGGTCTAAAACCACCAGACTCAGAGACAGCATCAGAACTAAAACCACCAGACTCGGGGACACCATCAGGACTAAAACCACCAGACTCGGGGACAGTTTCAGGACTAAAACCACCAGACTCAGGGACAGCATCAGGTCTAAAACCACCAGAGTCAGGGACAGCATCAGGTCTAAAACCACCAGACTCAGAGACAGCATCAGGACTAAAACCACCAGACTCAGAGACAGCATCAGGTCTAAAACCACCAGACTCAGGGACAGCATCAGGTCTAAAACCACCAGACTCAGGGACAGCATCAGGTCTAAAACCACCAGACTCAGGGACCACTCACATGGAAATAGACTCTTCTTGCACATCTCCAGACGTAGATGTTTCTAACCATTCTCTTGTTGTGTTGCTCTTGTTATTTCGGTCTCTATATGTATTGGGTAGTTAGTCGATAACACACATGATGTAATATATCACGCACTCTTTGAGGCGCTCCCCCTCTCGGTGCTTCAGCTCGATCTCGTCTCTCAGGCGGCTCAGCTGCTTGTGATGAACCTCTCTGTGGTTCTCCATCTGCTCCTCCAGAGTCCGCTGCACGGCAACACATGTCACTTCATTATTTCATATCAACAGGCTCCCCTGCAGTAGGTATCAACAACAAGCCTTCTTTGCTACATCATGTGGCCTTCACAGCACAGAGGCTCCGGGACACGTTGCCACGGAGATCCCCCCTACCTTCATCTCCTCCGCGTCCTGCAGGCGGCTCATGTGCTCCTTCTCTTTATCCGTCACCTTCCCGTGCTGCATCTTACCTGCACACACACACACACACACACACACACACACACACACACACACACACACACACGCACGCACACACGCACACACGCACACACCCCCCCACACACACACGCACACGCACACACCCCACCAACACACACGCACACACACACGCACACACACACCCCCCCACACACACACCCACACACACCCCCCCACACACACACCCCCCCACACACACACCCCCCCACAAACACCCCCCCACACACACACGTCTGGTCTTTTGAATGTGTTCAATGTTAACCGAACGTTAGCCAATTAGAGAGCAGCGTTTCCTATCACCATGGCGACTGACCTTGAGCGTGCAGCTTGGCCGCCTCCTCCATCAGAGCGTCCTGACTCTCCTCCAGCTGCCTCTTCTTCTGCTCCAATCCCTGCAGAGCCTCCGTCAGCGAGCACACCTTCGCCTGGAGCTGCAGGAACACCAGCGTTACGTCATTACTCATTATGAACAGAGCGTCTGCACAGGTGAGGGTTACCTGAGTGACTGAGTGAGTGTTACCTGAGTGAGTGAGTGAGGGTTACCTGAGTGACTGAGTGAGGGTTACCTGAGTGACTGAGTGAGTGTTACCTGAGTGACTGAGTGAGTGAGTGTTACCTGAGTGAGTGAGTGAGTGTTACCTGAGTGACTGAGTGAGTGAGTGTTACCTGAGTGAGTGAGTGAGTGTTACCTGAGTGACTGAGTGAGTGAGTGTTACCTGAGTGAGTGAGTGTTACCTGAGTGAGTGAGTGAGTGTTACCTGAGTGAGTGAGTGACTGAGTGAGTGTTACCTGACTGAGTGAGTGAGTGTTACCTGAGTGACTGAGTGAGTGAGTGTTACCTGAGTGAGTGAGTGTTACCTGAGTGAGTGACTGAGTGAGTGTTACCTGAGTGACTGAGTGAGTGTTACCTGAGTGACTGAGTGAGTGAGTGTTACCTGAGTGACTGAGTGAGTGAGTGTTACCTGAGTGACTGAGTGAGTGTTACCTGAGTGACTGAGTGAGTGTTACCTGAGTGACTGAGTGAGTGAGTGTTACCTGAGTGACTGAGTGAGTGTTACCTGAGTGACTGAGTGAGTGAGTGTTACCTGAGTGACTGAGTGAGTGAGTGAGTGTTACCTGAGTGACTGAGTGAGTGAGTGAGTGAGTGTTACCTGAGTGACTGAGTGAGTGAGTGTTACCTGAGTGACTGAGTGAGTGAGTGTTACCTGAGTGAGTGAGTGTTACCTGAGTGAGTGAGTGTTACCTGAGTGACTGAGTGAGTGAGTGTTACCTGAGTGACTGAGTGAGTGAGTGTTACCTGAGTGACTGAGTGAGTGTTACCTGAGTGAGTGACTGAGTGAGTGTTACCTGAGTGACTGACTGAGTGAGTGTTACCTGAGTGACGGAGTGAGGGTTACCTGAGTGACTGAGTGAGTGTTACCTGAGTGACTGAGTGAGTGTTACCTGAGTGAGTGAGTGACTGAGTGAGTGTTACCTGAGTGACTGAGTGAGTGTTACCTGAGTGAGTGAGTGAGTGTTACCTGAGTGAGTGAGTGAGTGTTACCTGAGTGACTGAGTGAGTGAGTGTTACCTGAGTGACTGAGTGAGTGTTACCTGAGTGAGTGACTGAGTGAGTGTTACCTGAGTGACTGAGTGAGTGAGTGTTACCTGAGTGACTGAGTGAGTGTTACCTGAGTGAGTGAGTGAGTGTTACCTGAGTGACTGAGTGAGTGAGTGTTACCCGAGTGACTGAGTGAGTGTTACCTGAGTGACTGAGTGAGTGAGTGTTACCTAAGTGACTGAGTGAGTGTTACCTGAGTGAGTGACTGAGTGAGTGTTACCTGAGTGACTGACTGAGTGAGTGTTACCTGAGTGACGGAGTGAGGGTTACCTGAGTGACTGAGTGAGTGTTACCTGAGTGACTGAGTGAGTGTTACCTGAGTGAGTGACTGAGTGAGTGTTACCTGAGTGACTGAGTGAGTGTTACCTGAGTGAGTGAGTGTTACCTGAGTGAGTGAGTGTTACCTGAGTGACTGAGTGAGTGAGTGTTACCTGAGTGACTGAGTGAGTGTTACCTGAGTGAGTGACTGAGTGAGTGTTACCTGAGTGACTGAGTGAGTGAGTGTTACCTGAGTGACTGGGTGAGTGTTACCTGAGTGACTGAGTGAGTGTTACCTGAGTGACTGAGTGAGTGTTAACTGAGTGACTGAATGAGTGTTACCTGAGTGACTGAGTGAGTGTTACCTGAGTGAGTGAGTGTTACCTGAGTGACTGAGTGAGGGTTACCTGAGTGACTGAGTGAGTGAGTGTTACCTGAGTGACTGAGTGAGTGTTACCTGAGTGAGTGAGTGAGTGAGTGTTACCTGAGTGAGTGAGTGTTACCTGAGTGACTGAGTGAGTGTTACCTGAGTGACTGAGTGAGTGTTACCTGAGTGAGTGAGTGTTACCTGAGTGACTGAGTGAGTGTTACCTGAGTGAGTGAGTGAGTGTTACCTGAGTGACTGAGTGAGTGTTACCTGAGTGACTGAGTGAGTGTTACCTGAGTGAGTGAGTGTTACCTGAGTGACTGAGTGTTACCTGAGTGAGTGAGTGTTACCTGAGTGAGTGAGTGTTACCTGAGTGACTGAGTGAGGGTTACCTGAGTGAGTGAGTGAGTGAGTGTTACCTGAGTGACTGAGTGAGTGAGTGTTACCTGACTGAATGAGTGACTGAGTGTTACCTGAGTGAGTGAGTGTTACCTGAGTGAGTGAGTGTTACCTGAGTGACTGAGTGAGGGTTACCTGAGTGACTGAGTGAGTGTTACCTGAGTGACTGAGTGAGGGTTACCTGAGTGACTGAGTGAGTGAGTGTTACCTGAGTGACTGACTGAGTGAGTGTTACCTGAGTGACTGAGTGAGTGTTACCTGAGTGACTGAGTGAGTGAGTGTTACCTGAGTGAGTGAGTGTTACCTGAGTGAGTGAGTGTTACCTGAGTGACTGAGTGAGTGTTACCTGAGTGACTGACTGAGTGAGTGTTACCTGAGTGACTGAGTGAGTGTTACCTGAGTGACTGAGTGAGTGAGTGTTACCTGAGTGAGTGAGTGTTACCTGAGTGACTGACTGAGTGAGTGTTACCTGAGTGAGTGAGTGTTACCTGAGTGAGTGAGTGAGTGTTACCTGAGTGACTGAGTGAGTGAGTGTTACCTGAGTGAGTGAGTGAGTGTTACCTGAGTGACTGAGTGGGTGAGTGTTACCTGAGTGACTGAGTGAGTGTTACCTGAGTGAGTGAGTGTTACCTGAGTGAGTGAGTGAGTGTTACCTGAGTGACTGAGTGAGTGAGTGAGTGTTACCTGAGTGAGTGAGTGTTACCTGAGTGAGTGAGTGAGTGTTACCTGAGTGAGTGAGTGTTACCTGAGTGACTGAGTGAGGGTTACCTGAGTGACTGAGTGAGTGTTACCTGAGTGAGGGTTACCTGAGTGAGTGAGTGTTACCTGAGTGAGTGTTACCTGAGTGAGTGAGTGAGTGTTACCTGAGTGACTGAGTGAGTGAGTGTTACCCGAGTGACTGAGTGAGTGTTACCTGAGTGACTGAGTGAGTGAGTATTACCTAAGTGACTGAGTGAGTGTTACCTGAGTGAGTGACTGAGTGAGTGTTACCTGAGTGACTGAGTGAGTGAGTGTTACCTGAGTGACGGAGTGAGGGTTACCTGAGTGACTGAGTGAGTGTTACCTGAGTGACTGAGTGAGTGTTACCTGAGTGAGTGACTGAGTGAGTGTTACCTGAGTGACTGAGTGAGTGTTACCTGAGTGAGTGAGTGAGTGTTACCTGAGTGAGTGAGTGAGTGTTACCTGAGTGACTGAGTGAGTGTTACCTGAGTGACTGAGTGAGTGTTACCTGAGTGAGTGACTGAGTGAGTGTTACCTGAGTGAGTGAGTGAGGGTTACCTGAGTGACTGAGTGAGTGAGTGTTACCTGAGTGACTGGGTGAGTGTTACCTGAGTGACTGAGTGAGTGTTACCTGAGTGACTGAGTGAGTGTTACCTGAGTGACTGAATGAGTGTTACCTGAGTGACTGAGTGAGTGTTACCTGAGTGAGTGAGTGTTACCTGAGTGACTGAGTGAGGGTTACCTGAGTGACTGAGTGAGTGAGTGTTACCTGAGTGACTGAGTGAGTGTTACCTGAGTGAGTGAGTGTTACCTGAGTGAGTGAGTGTTACCTGAGTGACTGAGTGAGTGTTACCTGAGTGACTGAGTGAGTGTTACCTGAGTGAGTGTTACCTGAGTGACTGAGTGAGTGTTACCTGAGTGAGTGAGTGAGTGTTACCTGAGTGACTGAGTGAGTGTTACCTGAGTGACTGAGTGAGTGTTACCTGAGTGAGTGAGTGTTACCTGAGTGACTGAGTGTTACCTGAGTGAGTGAGTGTTACCTGAGTGAGTGAGTGTTACCTGAGTGACTGAGTGAGAGTTACCTGAGTGAGTGAGTGAGTGAGTGAGTGTTACCTGAGTGACTGAGTGAGTGAGTGTTACCTGACTGAATGAGTGACTGAGTGTTACCTGAGTGAGTGAGTGTTACCTGAGTGAGTGAGTGTTACCTGAGTGACTGAGTGAGTGTTACCTGAGTGACTGAGTGAGTGTTACCTGAGTGACTGAGTGAGGGTTACCTGAGTGACTGAGTGAGTGTTACCTGAGTGACTGAGTGAGTGAGGGTTACCTGAGTGACTGAGTGAGTGAGTGTTACCTGAGTGACTGACTGAGTGAGTGTTACCTGAGTGACTGAGTGAGTGTTACCTGAGTGACTGAGTGAGTGTTACCTGAGTGACTGAGTGAGTGTTACCTGAGTGACTGACTGAGTGAGTGTTACCTGAGTGACTGAGTGAGTGTTACCTGAGTGACTGAGTGAGTGAGTGTTACCTGAGTGAGTGAGTGTTACCTGAGTGACTGACTGAGTGAGTGTTACCTGAGTGAGTGAGTGTTACCTGAGTGACTGAGTGAGTGAGTGTTACCTGAGTGACTGAGTGAGTGTTACCTGAGTGAGTGAGTGAGTGAGTGAGTGTTACCTGAGTGACTGAGTGGGTGAGTGTTACCTGAGTGACTGAGTGAGTGTTACCTGAGTGAGTGAGTGTTACCTGAGTGAGTGAGTGAGTGTTACCTGAGTGACTGAGTGAGTGAGTGAGTGTTACCTGAGTGAGTGAGTGTTACCTGAGTGAGTGAGTGAGTGTTACCTGAGTGAGTGAGTGTTACCTGAGTGACTGAGTGAGGGTTACCTGAGTGACTGAGTGAGTGTTACCTGAGTGAGGGTTACCTGAGTGAGTGTTACCTGAGTGAGTGTTACCTGAGTGAGTGAGTGAGGGTGTTACCTGAGTGAGTGAGTGAGTGTTACCTGAGTGACTGAGTGAGTGTTACCTGAGTGAGTGTTACCTGAGTGAGTGAGTGTTACCTGAGTGACTGAGTGAGTGAGTGTTACCTGAGTGACTGAGTGAGTGTTACCTGAGTGAGTGAGTGAGTGAGTGAGTGTTACCTGAGTGAGTGTTACCTGAGTGAGTGTTACCTGAGTGACTGAGTGAGTGTTACCTGAGTGACTGAGTGAGTGTTACCTGAGTGAGTGAGTGAGTGTTACCTGAGTGACTGAATGAGTGTTACCTGAGTGAGTGTTACCTGAGTGACTGAATGAGTCTTACCTGAGTGAGTGAGTGAGTGAGTGAGTGTTACCTGAGTGAGTGAGTGAGTGAGTGAGTGAGTGTTACCTGAGTGAGTGTTACCTGAGTGACTGAGTGAGTGTTACCTGAGTGAGTGAGTGAGTGTTACCTGAGTGAGTGAGTGTTACCTGAGTGAGTGAGTGAGTGTTACCTGAGTGAGTGAGTGAGTGAGTGTTACCTGAGTGAGTGTTACCTGAGTGAGTGAGTGAGTGAGTGTTACCTGAGTGAGTGAGTGTTACCTGAGTGAGTGAGTGTTACTTGAGTGACTAAGTGAGTGTTACCTGGGAGACGAGCAGCTGGCAGGCGCTCAGCTCCGTCTCGTTGGCCTCCATCCTGCCCGTGTTCTCCGTCAGGCTGACCTCCAGCTGCCTGCTGCGACTCACCACGGACCGGACCTCAGACTTCATCTTGCTGATGTAGAGCCGGGCGGTGGTGAACTCCTCCTCCATCACTCCACGGGCCTCCGTCATCTGAAGCAGACAGGACTCGTCATGCTGGGTAACAGAGGCTGTATATGTCGCTGTTAGCGTTAGGCAGACAGGTGACAGGTGACAGGTGAACAGAAGGGCTCACCGCTCTGAGGTCGGTGGTTCCGAGGAGGCTGCCGATGTCACTGAGGTCTCTGAGCATCAGGCTGATGATCTCCGTGGATCTCTTCTTGTGGTGAGAACTGACCTCCTGCAGAGTGGAGAACTCCCTCTGAACCGCATCCAGACTGGCCTGGACTCACAAGAGAAGAAGAGTGTTAATTCTAACATCGTACCATCGTAACATCCAAACATCCTCTCATGCTAACATCATATTGTTCTACTATCATAACACAAGTACTAACATCAGGTTCTACCACCATCACAACATAAGTTCCATAAGTCCTAACGACCTTACAAAGTTCTAGTATCATCACAACCAAGGGTCCTACCATCCCAACCCTAAAGTCCTAACATCTCCACATCCTAAACTCTGTCCATCCTACCTCCTAGGATTGTATCTTCTTGACATCCTAATGTCCTACCATCCTACCTCCTAGGATTGTATCTCCTTTACATCCTAAAGTCCTACCATCCTACCTCCTAGGATTGTATCTTCTTGACATCCTAATGTCCTACCATCCTACCTCCTAGGATTGTATCTCCTTTACATCCTAAAGTCCTACCATCCTACCTCCTAGGATCTTATCTCCTTTACATCCTAAAGTCCTCCCATCCTACCTCCTAGGATTGTATCTTCTTGACATCCTAATGTCCTACCATCCTACCTCCTAGGATCTTATCTTATTGACATCCTAAAGTCCTACCATCTTACCTCCTAGTATCTTATCTCCTTCACATCCTAAAGTTCTACCATCCTACCTCCTAGGATTGTATCTTCTTGACATCCTAATGTCCTACCATCCTACCTCCTAGGATCTTATCTTATTGACATCCTAAAGTCCTACCATCTTACCTCCTAGTATCTTATCTCCTTCACATCCTAAAGTTCTACCATCCTACCTCCTAGTATCTTATCTTCTTTACATCCTAAAGTCCTACCATCTTACCTCCTAGGATCTTATCTTCTTTACATCCTAAAGTCCTACCATCCTACCTCCTAGGATCTTATCTTCTTTACATCCTAAAGTCCTACCATCTTACCTCCTAGGATCTTATCTTATTGACATCCTAAAGTCCTACCATCTTACCTCCTAGTATCTTATCTCCTTCACATCCTAAAGTTCTACCATCCTACCTCCTATGATCTTATCTCCTTTACATCCTAAAGTCCTACCATCCTACCTCCTAGGATCTTATCTTCTTTACATCCTAAAGTCCTACCATCCTACCTCCTAGGATCTTATCTTCTTCACATCCTAAAGTCCTACCATCCTACCTCCTAGGATCTTATCTCCTTCACATCCTAAAGTCCTACCATCCTACCTCCTAGGATCTTATCTTCTTTACATCCAAAAGTCCTACCATCCTACCTCCTAGGATCTTATCTTCTTTACATCCTAAAGTCCTACCATCCTACCTCCTAGTATCTTATCTTCTTTACATCCTAAAGTCCTACCATCCTACCTCCTAGGATCTTATCTCCTTCACATCCTAAAGTCCTACCATCCTACCTCCTATGATCTTATCTTCTATACATCCTAAAGTCCTACCATCCTACCTCCTAGTATCTTATCTCATTTACATCCTAAAGTCCTACCATCCTACCTCCTAGTATCTTATCTCCTTTACATCCTGAAGTCCTACCATCCTACCTCCTAGCATCTTATCTTCTTTACATCCTAAAGTCCTACCATCCTACCTCCTAGTATCTTATCTTATTTACATTCTAATGTCCTACCATCCTACCTCCTAGTATCTTATCTTCTTTACATCCTAAAGTCCTACCATCCTACCTCCTAGTATCTTATCTCCTTTACATCCTAAAGTCCTACCATCCTACCTCCTAGTATCTTATCTTCTTTACATCCTAAAGTCCTACCATCCTACCTCCTAGTATCTTATCTTCTTTACATCCTAAAGTCCTACCATCCTACCTCCTAGTATCTTATCTTCTTTACATCCTAAAGTCCTACCATCCTACCTCCTAGTATCTTATCTTCTTTACATCCTAAAGTCCTACCATCCTACCTCCTAGTATCTTATCTCCTTTACATCCTAAAGTCCTACCATCCTACCTCCTAGTATCTTATCTTCTTTACATCCTAAAGTCCTACCATCCTACCTCCTAGTATCTTATCTTATTTACATTCTAATGTCCTACCATCCTACCTCCTAGTATCTTATCTTCTTTACATCCTAAAGTCCTACCATCCTACCTCCTAGTATCTTATCTTCTTTACATCCTAAAGTCCTACCATCCTACCTCCTAGTATCTTATCTTCTTTACATCCTAAAGTCCTACCATCCTACCTCCTAGTATCTTATCTTCTTTACATCCTAAAGTCCTACCATCCTACCTCCTAGTATCTTATCTCCTTTACATCCTAAAGTCCTACCATCCTACCTCCTAGTATCTTATCTCCTTTACATCCTAAAGTCCTACCATCCTACCTCCTAGTATCTTATCTCCTTTACATCCTAAAGTCCTACCATCCTACCTCCTAGTATCTTATCTTCTTTACATCCTAAAGTCCTACCATCCTACCTCCTAGTATCTTATCTCCTTTACATCCTAAAGTCCTACCATCCTACCTCCTAGTATCTTATCTCCTTTACATCCTAAAGTCCTACCATCCTACCTCCTAGTATCTTATCTTCTTTACATCCTAAAGTCCTACCATCCTACCTCCTAGTATCTTATCTTCTTTACATCCTAAAGTCCTACCATCCTACCTCCTAGTATCTTATCTTCTTTACATCCTAAAGTCCTACCATCCTACCTCCTAGTATCTTATCTCCTTTACATCCTAAAGTCCTACCATCCTACCTCCTAGTATCTTATCTCCTTTACATCCTAAAGTCCTACCATCCTACCTCCTAGTATCTTATCTTCTTTACATCCTAAAGTCCTACCATCCTACCTCCTAGTATCTTATCTCCTTTACATCCTAAAGTCCTACCATCCTACCTCCTAGTATCTTATCTCCTTTACATCCTAAAGTCCTACCATATTACCTCCTAGTATCTTATCTTCTTTACATCCTTAAGTCCTACCTCCTAGCATCTCCCATTCTCCTGACCCTCATGAGGACTCACAGTTTTTTGTGCCAGCTCCAGGTTCAGCTGTGTGTTGCAGCTGTTCTTGTTCTCCACCTCCTGGCTCTTGTGGTCGTAGTTGACGGCGAGTTCCTCCAGCGCCTGCAGCACCTCCTTCACCTCATCTTTGGCCGAGTCGCTGTCCCTGTGCAGCCGCGACAACTCCTCCTGCACTCGCTCATATTCCTGACGGCTGGACACCAGCAGCTGGATGATGGAGGGATGATGGAGGGGTGACGGAGGGATGATGGAGGGGTGATGGAGGGGTGATGGAGGGATGATGGAGGGGTGATGGAGGGGCGATGGAGGGGTGATGGAGGGGCGATGGAGGGGTGATGGAGGGGCGATGGAGAGGTGATGGAGGGGTGATGGAGGGGGGATGGAGGGGTGATGGAGGGATGATGGAGGGGTGATGGAGGGGGGATGGAGGGGTGATGGAGGGGGGATGGAGGGGTGATGGAGGGATGATGGAGGGATGATGGAGGGATGATGGAGGGGTGATGAGGGGTGATGGAGGGATGATGGGACAGGTCAGATGCACAGCATGACGGAGGCTAGGCCCTTTGAGAGCGTTCAGGCGACTCACCTCTTCCTGGTCCACCAGCTGCTGCTTGAGTCTCTCCGCCGCCTGGCTGTGGTGGTTGATGTCATCGTCCTGAAACATCAGCCAGAACATTTCATCAGAGACTCCGCCGAGCCGGCTGGCCGGGTCGCCCCGACGCACAGACTGAAACACCCCGAGGGCAATAACCCTGCCTGGGGATAGACCCTTCATGTTTCTGTCAATTCATTAACGATCTGTAAACATTGCTCGTTTTTTATGTTTTTTAAGATACTGCTGCTTAGTTTATTTCCGTTTACTTATCTACAATTAGGTTTTAACTTATTTATTTGTTTCTATTATTAAGAACGTGTGCATGCTCTTGTTGTACCGTAAATCCAGCTGCTGGTACAGGTGGGACTCACCTGTAGTCCAGCTGCTGGTACAGGTGGGACTCACCTGTAATCCAGCTGCTGATACAGGTGGGACTCACCTGTAGTCCAGCTGCTGGTACAGGTGGGACTCACCTGTAGTCCAGCTGCTGGTACAGGTAGGGACTCACCTGTAGTCCAGCTGCTGGTACAGGTAGGGACTCACCTGTAGTCCAGCTGCTGGTACAGGTGGGACTCACCTGTAGTCCAGCTGCTGGTACAGGTAGGACTCACCTGTAGTCCAGCTGCTGGTACAGGTAGGACTCACCTGTAGTCCAGCTGCTGGTACAGGTGGGACTCACCTGTAGTCCAGCTGCTGGTACAGGTGGGACTCACCTGTAGTCCAGCTGCTGGTACAGGTGGGACTCACCTGTAGTCCAGCTGCTGGTACAGGTAGGACTCACCTGTAGTCCAGCTGCTGGTACAGGTAGGACTCACCTGTAGTCCAGCTGCTGGTACAGGTGGGACTCACATGTAGTCCAGCTGCTGGTACAGGTGGGACTCACCTGTAGTCCAGCTGCTGGTACAGGTAGGGACTCACCTGTAGTCCAGCTGCTGGTACAGGTAGGACTCACCTTGTAGTCCAGCTGCTGGTACAGGTGGGACTCACCTGTAGTCCAGCTGCTGGTACAGGTGGGACTCACCTTGTAGTCCAGCTGCTGGTTCAGGTGGGACTCACCTGTAGTCCAGCTGCTGGTACAGGTGGGACTCACCTTGTAGTCCAGCTGCTGGTACAGGTGGGACTCACCTGTAGTCCAGCTGCTGGTACAGGTGGGACTCACCTTGTAGTCCAGCTGCTGGTTCAGGTGGGACTCACCTGTAGTCCAGCTGCTGGTACAGGTGGGACTCACCTTGTAGTCCAGCTGCTGGTTCAGGTGGGACTCACCTTGTAATCCAGCTGCTGGTACAGGTGGGACTCACCTGTAGTCCAGCTGCTGGTACAGGTGGGACTCACCTGTAGTCCAGCTGCTGGTTCAGGTGGGACTCACCTTGTAATCCAGCTGCTGGTACAGTTCGGTGATGAGCGTCTCGTACTGCGTCTTCTCTCCGTCTGACAGCGGTGCAGGGGGCGGGACCAAGCTGTCAATCACTGCTGAGGTCTCACTGCTGCTCTGCTTGTTCCTGCTGCTCAGCTGCTCCACCACAGGTACCGACTCACCTGAGGAGGTAACATCTCAAACGCTATCAAAACAGTTTTACTGGCAACACGTCATTAGCTTTTCTCCCTTCAAGACACATGTATTTTGATGCATGGTTCATAATATAAAGATTATTATAAAGACATCATAATAATTAAATATTCAACCCAAAACACTTCCTGTTTACCTTTCCTCCAGCGCTTCAGCTCGTTCTCCAGTTTCTGGATCACGACGTTCAGACCCCGGTTCTTCTCCTTCTCCTTCTCGTACTTCTTCTTCCACTCCTCAGCCGTCAACTCCAGGTTCACAGACACCGTGTTCTTTATGGTCTTCGCTCTGAGACACAGAGACAACACTCAGACAACTGTGCGCTATCTGACAGGAAACAGCTGATGGACGGACTGATGGACGGACTGATAGACGGACTGATAGACGGACTGATGGAAGGACTGATGGAAGGACTGATGGAAGGACTGATGGACGGACTGATAGACGGACTGATGGAAGGACTGATGGACGGACTGATGGAAGGACTGATGGACGGACTGATGGACGGACTGATGGAAGGACTGATGGAAGGACTGATGGACGGACTGATAGACGGACTGATGGACGGACTGATAGACGGACTGATAGACGGACTGATGGACGGACTGATGGACGGACTGATGGACGGACTGATGGAAGGACTGATGGAAGGACTGATGGACGGACTGATGGACGGACTGATGGACGGACTGATAGACGGACTGATGGAAGGACTGATGGACGGACTGATGGAAGGACTGATGGACGGACTGATAGACGGACTGATGGAAGGACTGATGGACGGACTGATGGAAGGACTGATGGAAGGACTGATGGAAGGACTGATGGAAGGACTGATGGACGGACTGATGGAAGGACTGATGGAAGGACTGATGGAAGGACTGATGGAAGGACTGATGGAGGACTGATGGAAGGACTGATGGAAGGACTGATGGACGGACTGATGGACGGACTGATGGAAGGACTGATGGACGGACTGATGGAAGGACTGATGGACGGACTGATGGAAGGACTGATGGAAGGACTGATGGAAGGACTGATGGAAGGACTGATGGACAGACTGATGGAAGGACTGATAGACGGACTGATGGACGGACTGATGGAAGGACTGATGGACGGACTGATGGACGGACTGATGGACGGACTGATGGAAGGACTGATGGACGGACTGATGGACGGACTGATGGAAGGACTGATGGACGGACTGATGGAAGGACTGATGGAAGGACTGATGGAAGGACTGATGGAAGGACTGATGGAAGGACTGATGGAAGGACTGATGGACAGACTGATGGAAGGACTGATAGACGGACTGATGGACGGACTGATGGACGGACTGATGGACGGACTGATGGAAGGACTGATGGAAGGACTGATGGACGGACTGATGGAAGGACTGATGGAAGGACTGATGGAAGGACTGATGGAAGGACTGATGGAAGGACTGATGGACGGACTGATGGAAGGACTGATGGAAGGACTGATGGAAGGACTGATGGAAGGACTGATGGACAGACTGATGGAAGGACTGATGGAAGGACTGATGGACGGACTGATGGAAGGACTGATGGAAGGACTGATGGACAGACTGATGGAAGGACTGATAGACGGACTGATGGACGGACTGATAGAAGGACTGATGGACGGACTGATGGACGGACTGATGGAAGGACTGATGGACGGACTGATGGAAGGACTGATGGAAGGACTGATGGACAGACTGATGGACGGACTGATGGAAGGACTGATAGACGGACTGATGGACGGACTGATGGAAGGACTGATGGAAGGACTGATGGAAGGACTGATGGAAGGACTGATGGACAGACTGATGGAAGGACTGATAGACGGACTGATGGACGGACTGATGGAAGGACTGATGGAAGGACTGATGGACGGACTGATGGAAGGACTGATGGAAGGACTGATGGAAGGACTGATGGACGGACTGATGGACGGACTGATGGAAGGACTGATGGACGGACTGATGGAAGGACTGATGGACGGACTGATGGACGGACTGATGGAAGGACTGATGGAAGGACTGATGGACGGACTGATGGAAGGACTGATGGAAGGACTGATGGAAGGACTGATGGACGGACTGATGGACGGACTGATGGAAGGACTGATGGAAGGACTGATGGACGGACTGATGGAAGGACTGATGGAAGGACTGATGGACGGACTGATGGAAGGACTGATGGAAGGACTGATGGAAGGACTGATGGACGGACTGATGGACGGACTGATGGACGGACTGATGGACGGACTGATGGAAGGACTGATGGACGGACTGATGGAAGGACTGATGGACGGACTGATGGAAGGACTGATGGACGGACTGATGGAAGGACTGATGGACGGACTGATGGAAGGACTGATGGAAGGACTGATGGACGGACTGATGGACGGACTGATGGAAGGACTGATGGACAGACTGATGGACGGACTGACAGATTGTGTGTGAATTGATAAAAAGCCTTAATCAGCCTTAATGCTGCACTAATCTCAGTATGTAATCTGATGATGTTCAGACAGAAAGGACGTAAACAGTTTGACCCCAGTCCCGGACCTTGTTCTGTCTCGTGGCGTTGATGTAATGTGTATAAGTCCTTCCAGATAACCCCCCCCTCCCCCCCATCAGACCGTTTCACAGAGAAGTGCTTCATGCTCCAACAGGTGAGTGTCTGAGGTACCTCTGTCCGAACATGAGGGTGGACTTGGTCTCGGCCTCGTTGTAGGCTGAAGGCGAGCAGCAGATGATGATGGTGGTCCGGCAGTTTCCCCCCAGAGAGTCCTGCAGGATCCGGGTCATCTTACTGTCTCTGTACGGGACGTGGGTTTTCTACAAACACACATCAGTTAGTGGTGCAGGAATGAGTCCTGGACCCTGACAGGACTCCTAACGTTTAGACTACATAAAGTTCAGCTTGTGATACTCGGGTTATTTCTGGACTCACCGTTCCTTCGCTCAGAGCAGCGATCACGTTCCCGAGAGCCGACAGAGACTTGTTGATGTTCTTGGCTTCGTCCAACACGGCGCCTTCTGCCCCCGTCTTACTCACCTGGACAAAAACATCGTCATTCAACGGGTCTCAACACTATCTTTCTAAGAGTGAGTTATTTGTATTGGTTTGTTTGATTTAGATGTGTGACTCTGGATGTTTCTGTGCTGCTCCCTTTGGAAAGGTTGACGTGGTGAATGCAAAGCTGATTCTAGCCGTACCTTCTCGCTCCCGGCCAGGTCCACCAGGTAGAGTTTCCCCGACAGTTTGAGCTCCGTCTCCACGTTCTCCTGCTTGATGTTGATCTGGAAGATGCTGTGGCTGCGAGAGCTGTGCTCGTTCATGTCTGACAACGAAACAAACAAATGCTGCGTCAGGACCACAAAACACCATGAACACCAGGAACCTCGTGAACACCGTGAACACCGTGATGATACATCAATAATATCCCACTGCTGGATTTAAAAACGGAGGTTGCTAACAAGATTCTAAATGAGACGACTAAGTCGAAGAGTAGGAGCAGCAATAGTAACAAAAGTATTGATAGTAGTAATAGCAGTAGTATTATTTGTAATAGCAGTAGTAATATCAGTAGTATTATTTGTAATAGCAGTAGTAATAGCAGTAGTATTATTTGTAATAGCAGTAGTAATAGCAGTAGTATTATTTGTAATAGCAGTAGTAATAGCAGTAGTATTATTTGTAATAGCAGTAGTAATAGCAGTACTGACTGGTGACGGCGACGTGCCGGTTGGCTTTCCCCTCGTCGATGACGTCCATCACTTCATTTGGACTGGAAACAAAACGCTCCGTGCAGCCCTGACAGGAAGTACAGGAAGCACACAGTATGAGTACTACAGTACTGACAGGAAGTACAGGAAGTACAGGAAGTACACAGTACGAGTACTACAGTACTGACAGGAAGTACACAGTATGAGTACCACGGTACTGACAGGAAGTACACATTATGAGTACTACAGTACTGACAGGAAGTACACATTAACACAGTACTGACAGGAAGTACATAGTCTGAGTACTACAGTATTAGTACTACAGTCTGAGTACTACAGTCTGAGTACTACAGTATCAGTACTACAGGTTACTCACCTTGACAAAGGGAACTCTGTTCTTGTCCTCGTGAACGGCCAGGTTTGTCTTCGAAACTAAAAGATGAAACACATCCGTCAGCTTTAAATATATATATATATATATATATATATATATATATATATAATATATATATATATATATATATAAACATATACAGTGGGGCAAAAAAGTATTTAGTCGGCCACCAAATTCTCCCACTTAAAAATATGAGAGGCCTGTAATGTTCATCCTAGGTTCACCTCAACTCTGAGACAGGATGGGGGAAAGAATCCAGGAAGTCACATGGTAGGATCTGTAATGAATGAATTGGTAAAATAAGTATTTGGTCTCCTCCAAAGAAACCAGAGTTCTGGCTCTCACAGACCTGTACCTTCTCCTCTCAGAGCCTCCTCTGTCCTCCACTCAGAGCCTCCTCTGTCCTCCACTCAGAGCCTCCTCTGTCCTCCTCTCAGAGCCTCCTCTGTCCTCCTCTCAGAGCCTCCTCTGTCCTCCTCTCAGAGCTCCTCCTCTCGAGTCCTCCCTCTCAGAGCCTCCTCTGTCCTCCTCTCAGAGCCTCCTCTGTCCTCCTCTCAGAGCCTCCTCTGTCCTCCTCTCAGAGCCTCCTCTGTCCTCCACTCAGAGCCTCCTCTGTCCTCCTCTCAGAGCCTCCTCTGTCCTCCTCTCAGAGCCTCCTCTGTCCTCCACTCAGAGCCTCCTCTGTCCTCCTCTCAGAGCCTCCTCTGTCCTCCTCTCAGAGCCTCCTCTGTCCTCCACTCAGAGCCTCCTCTGTCCTCCTCTCAGAGCCTCCTCTGTCCTCCTCTCAGAGCCTCCTCTGTCCTCCACTCAGAGCCTCCTCTGTCCTCCACTCGTTACCTGTACTAATGGCACCTGTTTGAACTCGTTATCAGTATAAAAGACACCTGTCCACGACCTCAAACCGTCACACTCCAAACTCCACTATGGCCAAGACCAGAGAGCTGTCAAAGGACACCAGCAACACAATGTAGACCTGCACCAGGCTGGGAAGACTGAATCTGCAACAGGTAAGCAGCTTGGTGTGAAGAAATCAACTGTGGGAGCAATTATTAGAAAATGGAAGACAAACCAGACCACTGATAATCTCCCTCGATCTGGGGCTCCACCAAGACCTCACCCCGTGGGGTCAATGTGATCACAAGAACGGTGAGCAGAGATCCAGAACCACACGGGGGACCGAGTCCATGAGCTGCAGAGAGCTGGGACCAGAGTAACAAAGGCTACCATCAGTAACACACTACGCCGCAGGGACTCAAACCCTGCAGTGCCAGACGTGTCCCCCTGCTGAAGCCAGGACACGTCCAGGCCCGTCTGAAGTCTGCTAGAGAGCATTAGATGGTCCAGAAGAGGATTGGGAGAATGTCATCTGGTCAGATGAAACCAAAATAGAACCTTTTGGTAAAACTCAACTAGACGTGTTTGGAGGAGAAAGAATGCTGAGTCCAAAGAACACCTGCTGTGAAACATGGGGCTGGGACCATCATGCTTTGGGGCTGGGACCATCATGCTTTGGGGCTGGGACCATCATGCTTTGGGGCTGGGACCATCATGCTTTGGGGCTGGGACCATCATGCTTTGGGGCTTTCTGCAGAGGGACCAGGACGACTGATCAGTGGAGAGGAAAGAGTGAATGGGGCCATGTATCGTGAGATTTTGAGTGACAACCTCCTTCCATCAGCAAGGGCATTGAAGATGAAACGTGGCTGGGTCTTTCAGCATGACAATGATCCCAAACACACCGCCCGGGCAACGAAGGAGTGGCTTCGTAAGAAGCATTTCAAGGTCCTGGAGTGGCCTAGCCAGTCTCCAGATCTCAACCCCATAGAACATCTTTGGAGGGAGTTGAAAGTCCGTATTGCCCAGCGACAGCCCCAAAGCATCCCTGCTCTAGAGGAGATCTGCATGGAGGAACGGGCCAGAGTACCAGCAACAGTGAACACCTTGTGAAGACTTACAGGAAACCTTTGACCTCTGTCATCGCCAACAAAGGGTAATAACAAAGTATTGAGATGAACTTTTGTTATTGACCAAATACTTATTTTCCATCATTTGCAAATAAATTCATTAAAAATCCTACAAAGTGATTTCCTGGATTCTTCCCCCGTCCTGTCTCTCATCGTTGAAGTGAACCAGGATGAACATTACAGGCCTCATATTTTTAAGTGGGAGAACTTGCACAATTGGTGGCTGACTAAATACTTGTTTGCCCCACTGTACATATACATTACATTACATTGCATGTAGCTGACGCTTTTATCCAAAGCGACTCACAATAAGTACATTCGACCAGGAAGACACAGTACATATACATATTACTATATTAAATATGTTGACTCACCATCCAGTAAGTCTCTGATTTTATCCAGATAGATTTCAAAATAAGAGACCTGCAGAAAGAGGCAGACATGCTTCATTGAGCAGTAATACATGATACTATAATAACTGTGTATTTCTACACATGTTATTATCTAGAGGTTATATTCATAACAAGCTTTAATATGATGAATACTTAATCTCCTGTGAATTAACACCCGGTGTGTTTTATGTGGTATGTATACGTGTTGTATGGCATGCAGAGAGCAGAGCAGCAGGTCAGAAACATATGGAGCGCAGCGGGACCCTGAACGCATCGCTGCTCCCTCTGCAGGACGCATGCACACAGGCTCATATACACACCTGCTATTACACATCAGATCAAAGAGAATAACCCTCAGGAAGCAGGAGAGGTGCTGCAGTTCCTCCTCTAGGGGGCGCTCTCTGTCTCAGATTAACCTCTATGTTAACCCTGACATCAGACAGGTATCTGAGAGGCAGACAGGCAGGTGTCAGAGGCAGGCAGGTGTCTGAGAGGCAGACAGGTGTCTGAGAGGCAGACAGACAGGTGTCAGAGGCAGGCAGGTGTCTGAGAGACAGACAGGTGTCTGAGAGACAGACAGACAGGTGTCTGAGAGACAGACAGGCAGGTGTCAGAGGCAGGCAGGTGTCTGAGAGACAGACAGGTGTCTGAGAGACAGACAGACAGGTGTCAGAGGTAGGCAGGTGTCTGAGAGGCAGACAGGTGCCAGAGAGACAGGCAGACGGGTGTCTGAGAGACAGACAGACAGGTGCCAGAGAGACAGGCAGACGGGTGTCTGAGAGACAGACAGACAGGTGCCAGAGAGACAGGCAGACGGGTGTCTGAGAGACAGACAGACAGGTGTCTGAGAGACAGGCAGACAGGTGTCTGAGAGACAGGCAGACAGGTGTCTGAGAGACAGACAGACAGGTGTCTGAGAGACAGACAGGTGTCGGAGAGAGAGACAGGTGTCTGAGAGACAGACAGGCAGGTCTCACCTTGATGTGGAACTCCAGGTTCTCGTCCATGGCGTAGATGTGGTCGAAGATATCCTGAGAGATTCTGGGGATGATCCCCATCAGACGAGGGCTGTGCAGACTCCCCTGAGGATACACTCAGTTACTCACTAATACCCACTGTTAATACTCGCTGTTAGTACTCACTACTACTCACTGTTAATACTCACTAATACTCACTGTTAATACCCACTGTTAATATTCACTGATACTCACGGTTGATACTCACTGTTAGTACTCGCTAATACTCACTGTTAATACCCACTGTTAATACTCACTAACACTCACTGTTAATACTCACTGTTAATATCCACTGTTAATACTCACTAATACTCACGGTTAATACTCACTAATACTCACTGTTAGTATTCACTACTACTCACTGTTAATACTCGCTAATACGCACTGTTAGTACTCACTAATACTCACTGTTAATACCCGCTAATACTCACTGTTAATACTCACTGTTAATATCCATCGTTAATACTCACGGTTAGTACTCACTACTACTCACTGTTAATACTAACTAATACACACTGCTAATACTCGCTAATACGCACTGTTAATACTCACTGTTAATACTCGCTAATATGCACCGTTAGTACTCACTAATACTCACTGTTAATACTCACTGTTAATTCCCACCGTTAATACTCACTAATACTCACGGTTAGTACTCACTACTACTCACTGTTAATACTCGCTAATACGCACTGTCAGTACTCACTAATATGCACTGTTAATACTCGATAATACTCACTGTTAATACTCACTGTTAATACCCATCGTTAATACTCACTAATACTCACGGTTAGTACTCACTACTACTCACTGTTAATACTCACTAATACTCACTGTCAATACTCACTACTACTCACTGTTAATACTCACTAATATACACTGTTAATATGCACTGTTAATACTCACTGTTAATACTCGCTAATACGCACTGTTAGTACTCACTGTTAATACTCGCTGGTAATACCCGCTGTTAATACTCACTGTTAATATCCATCGTTAATACTCACTAATACTCACGGTTAGTACCCACTACTACTCACTGTTCATATTCACTAATACACACTGTTAATACTCGCTAATACGCACTGTTAGTACTCACTAATACTCACTGTTAATACTCGCTAATACTCACTGTTAATACTCACTGTTAATACTCACGGTTAATACCCATCGTTACTACTCACTTATACTCACGGTTAGTACCCACTACTACTCACTGTTAATACTCACGAATACTCACGGTTAATACTCGCTAATACCCACTGTTAGTACTCACTGTTAATACCCATCATTAATACTCACTAATACTCACGGTTAGTACTCACTACTACTCACTGTTAATACTCACTGTCAATACTCGCTAATACTCACAGTTAGTACTCACTGATACTCACTGTTAACACTCACTGTTAATACTCGCTAATACGCACTGTTAATACTCGCTAATACTCACTGTTAGTACTCACTGTTAATACTCACTGTTAATACTCACTGCTAATACCCATCGTTAATACTCACTAATACTCACGGTTAGTACCCACTACTACTCACTGTTAATATTCACTAATACCCACTGTTAATACTCGCTAATACTCACTGTTAATACTCACTTTTAATACCCATCGTTAATACTCACGGTTAGTACTCACTACTACTCACTGTTAATACTCAGTAATACACACTGCTAATACTTGCTAATACGCACTGTTAATACTCACTGTTAACACTCGCTAATACCCACTGTTAATACTCACTAATACTCACTGTTAATATTTGCTGTTAATACTCACTACTACTCACTGTTAATACTCACTAATACTCACGGTTAGTACCCACTACTACTCACTGTTAATACTCACTAATACACACTGTTAATACTCACTGTTAATACTCGCTAATATGCACTGTTAGTACTCACTAATACTCACTGTTAATACTCGCTAATACTCACTGTTAATACTCACTGTTAATACCCATTGTTAATACTCACTAATACTCACGGTTAGTACTCACTACTACCCACTGTTAATACTCACTAATACTCATGGTTAGTACTCACTACTACTCACTGCTAATACTCACTAATACACACTGTCAGTACTCACTAATACTCACTGTTAATACTCACTGTTAGTACTCAGTACTACTCACTGTTAATACTCACTAATACTCACGGTTAATACCCATCGTTATTACTCACTAATACTCACGGTTAGTACCCACTATTACTCGCTGTTAATACTCACTAATACTCACTGTTAATACTCGCTGTTAGTACTCGCTACTACTCACTGTTAATACTCACTAATACTCACTGTTAATACTCGTTGTTAGTACTCACTACTACTCACTGTTAATACTCACTAATACTCACTGTTAATACTCACTGTTAATACCCACTGTTAATACTCACTAATACTCACGGTTAATACTCACTGTTAGTACTCGCTAATACTCACTGTTAATACCCACTGTTAATACTCACTAACACTCACTGTTAATACTCACTGTTAATATCCACTGTTAATACTCACTAATACTCACTGTTAGTACTCACTATTGCTCACTGTTAATACTCGCAAATACGCACTGTTAGTACCCACTAATACTCACTGTTAATACTCGCTAATACTCACTGTTAATACTCACTTTTAATACCCATCGTTAATACTCACGGTTAGTACTCACTACTACTCACTGTTAATACTCAGTAATACACACTGCTAATACTCGCTAATACGCACTGTTAATACTCACTGTTAATACTCGCTAATATGCACTGTTAGTACTCACTAATACTCATTGTTAATACTCGCTGATACTCACTGCTAATACTCACTGTTAATACCCACCGTTAATACTCACTGTTAATACCCATCGTTAATACTTACTAATACTCACGGTTAGTATCCACTACTACTCACTGTTAATACTCACTAATACACACTGTTAATACTCACTGTTAATACTCGCTAATACGCACTGTTAGTACTCACTAATGCTCACTGTTAATACTCGCTAATACTCACTGTTAATACTCACTGGTGATACTCGTGAACACTCACTGTTAATACTCACCGGTAATACTCGCTAATACTCACTGTTAGTACTCACTGGTAATACTCACTAATACTTACTGTTGATACTCACTGGTAATACTCGCTAATACTCACTGTTAGTACTCACTGGTAATACTCACTAATACTTACTGTTAATACTCGCTGGTGATACTCGCTAATACTCACTGTTAGTACTCACTGTTAATACTCACTGGTAATACTCGCTAATACTCACTGTTAGTACTCACTGGTAATACTCACTAATACTTACTGTTAATAATCACTGGTAATACTCGCTGCCAATAGTCATTGCTAATACTCACTGTTATTACTCACCAATACTCACTAACGCTCAGTAATACTCAATAATACTCACCAATACTCTGTGTTAATGCTCACTAATACTAACTAATACTCGCTACTACTTGGCGCTACTCGGTGATAATACTCACTAATACTCACTAATATGCACTAACACCATCGGTACCCAGTAATACTCTGTGTTAATACCCACTAATACTCAGTAATACTCGCTAATACTCACTAATACTCACTAATACTTACTGTTAATACTCGCTGGTGATACTTGCTAATACTCACTGTTAGTACTCACTGTTAATACTCACTGGTAATACTCGCTAATACTCACTGTTAGTACTCACTGGTAATACTCACTAATACTTACTGTTAATAATCACTGGTAATACTCGCTGCCAATAGTCATTGCTAATACTCACTGTTATTACTCACTATTACTCACCAATACTCACTAACGCTCAGTAATACTCAATAATACTCACCAATACTCTGTGTTGATGCTCACTAATACTCACTAATACTCGCTACTACTTGGCGCTACTCAGTGATAATACTCACTAATACTCACTAATATGCACTAACACCATTGGTAGCCAGTAATACTCTGTGTTAATACTCACTAATACTCAGTAATACTCACTAATACTCACTGATACTCACTAATACTCACTGTTAGTACTTGGTACTACTCTGTGTTGATACTCACTAATATTCAGTAGTTCTCACTAGTACTCAGTAATACGCGTGTTGTTGCTCACTAATACTCACTAATACCCAGTAACACTCACTAATACTCATGTTAATACTCACTAATATTCGGTATTACCCGCCAATACTCACTGATACTCACTAATACTCAGTAATACTCACGTTAATGCTCACTGATACTCACTGAGACTCATGTTAGTGCTCGCCAATACTCACTAATACTCACTAATACTCACTAATACTCAGTGATACTCGGTAATACTCAGTGATACTCAGTAATGCTCGTGTCGTTCAGGTGCACGCGTTCAGATGAGAGACGGAGAGTGAGGAGAGTCTGACCTCCATGGTGTGAGTCTTTCCTGACGCTGTCTGGCCGTAGGCGAAGATCGTCCCGTTGTACCCCCCCAGCACGTCTGAAACACACACATTGCATACATGGAACAACAACAACAACAACAACAACAACAACATCAACAAATAAATGAAATAATGATATCAATAAGAAAATATACAAATAATTACCACAGTAATAATAATAAAATGAATAACAGTATAATCATAATAATTGTATTAAAATAAATAATAATGATAAATAATGATGACAGAGAAGGAGCTGACCTTTGACGATCTGCTTGGCGCAGGAGTCGTAGACCTGGACCTGCTCAGAGTCCGGAGCGAGGACCCGGTCGAACACATACGGCTTCCCCTGGAGCACACACACACACACACACACACACACACATACACACACACACACACACACACACACACACACACACACACACACAGCTGTTATTAAACGTCTTTAATAATGATATTGATTTTATTGATTATACATATTGGATATTTAATAATTGGATTGACTAATTTATAATATTAATTATGTTGTATTTTCTTTATATTGACAAAATGAATTGTATTGAGTATATTTCTAATAGTATTCATGTTGATTGTATTTATTATTTTAACAGTATTTATTCTAATCTTTCATGAAGTAATACAAATACTTCCAGATTCTGAAATGTCCACAATTTAACACAGGACCAGAACAACCAATAATAACAATCAAGGGGTCACAGGGAGAGTATTTCCCATGAGGCTTTGCAGCAGCTGGCCCGCATCTCATTAAATCAGGAAATGAAATTAGTGGCAGGAAGTTTACGGTAGAATTCATTCATCCTTTCAAAATAAGAGAGAAAGGATCACTGGTTTCTCTCCAACAGGTTTATAAATAATAATAATAACAATAATAATAATAATAATAATATAAATAAAGACTTACGAGGGATTCGTCTTGGTGTTTTTGGTGCATGGATAAATATACATAAAAATAAAATGAAAACACTGATAAAAAACTATTGTAATAAAACTATAATAACATAGCAATATTGAAATTGAACATGAAGCTCAGTCAGCGCCAGTGGTGTCGTGGAGATTTCTTTACTGGGGAGACGCTATTTTAATCAGGTCATCCCAAACAATGCCACACAAGTGCGCGCAGTGCACCCACAGAACGGGCAGACAGGTCCACAGAAACTACCGGTATGCTTCGTCCTACTTTAGCTACTGACTGCAAAAAGCAGACAGCGCTGTGCTCAACACACACACAGACTCAAACCCATGGACACACCGGCACAGCAGTTAAATAAACAATGTATAGGCCTAAACTGCATAAACTACAGCATTGCAACTAAGCAGACAGCGCTGCTTCTCTCTCTCTCTCTCTCCACTTTCAAAATCTATTTAAACAAACAAACACAATTCCCAAAGTTGTCCTGAAAAGCACCAGGAGTCTGGTACCAGGAGTCTAGCACCAGGAGTCTAGACCAGGAGTCTGGTACCAGGAGTCTGGAACCAGGAGTCTGGTACCAGGAGTCTAGTACCAGGAGTCTAGCACCAGGAGTCTAGCACCAGGAGTCTAGCACCAGGAGTCTAGTACCAGGAGTCTGGTACCAGGAGTCTAGTACCAGGAGTCTAGCACCAGGAGTCTAGCACCAGGAGTCTAGTACCAGGAGTCTGGTACCAGGAGTCTAGTACCAGGAGTCTAGCACCAGGAGTCTAGCACCAGGAGTCTAGCACCAGGAGTCTAGTACCAGGAGTCTAGCACCAGGAGTCTAGAACCAGGAGTCTAGTACCAGGAGTCTAGCACCAGGAGTCTAGTACCAGGAGTCTGGTACCAGGAGTCTAGAACCAGGAGTCTAGCACCAGGAGTCTGGTACCAGGAGTCTAGCACCAGGAGTCTAGTACCAGGAGTCTAGCACCAGGAGTCTAGACCAGGAGTCTGGTACCAGGAGTCTAGCACCAGGAGTCTAGTACCAGGAGTCTAGCACCAGGAGTCTGGTACCAGGAGTCTAGCACCAGGAGTCTAGAACCAGGAGTCTAGACCAGGAGTCTAGTACCAGGAGTCTAGCACCAGGAGTCTAGCACCAGGAGTCTGGTACCAGGAGTCTAGCACCAGGAGTCTAGTACCAGGAGTCTAGCACCAGGAGTCTGTACCAGGAGTCTAGCACCAGGAGTCTAGAACCAGGAGTCTAGTACCAGGAGTCTAGTACCAGGAGTCTAGTACCAGGAGTCTGGACCAGGAGTCTGGAACCAGGAGTCTAGTACCAGGAGTCTAGCACCAGGAGTCTAGTACCAGGAGTCTAGTACCAGGAGTCTAGTACCAGGAGTCTAGTACCAGGAGTCTGGAACCAGGAGTCTAGTACCAGGAGTCTAGTACCAGGAGTCTAGTACCAGGAGTCTAGCACCAGGAGTCTAGTACCAGGAGTCTAGTACCAGGAGTCTAGTACCAGGAGTCTAGTACCAGGAGTCTGGACCAGGAGTCTGGACCAGGAGTCTAGTACCAGGAGTCTAGTACCAGGAGTCTAGTACCAGGAGTCTGAACCAGGAGTCTGGACCAGGAGTCTAGTACCAGGAGTCTAGTACCAGGAGTCTAGTACCAGGAGTCTGAACCAGGAGTCTGGAACCAGGAGTCTAGTACCAGGAGTCTAGTACCAGGAGTCTGGAACCAGGAGTCTGAACCAGGAGTCTAGTACCAGGAGTCTGGTACCAGGAGTCTAGTACCAGGAGTCTAGTACCAGGAGTCTAGTACCAGGAGTCTGAACCAGGAGTCTAGTACCAGAGTCTAGTACCAGGAGTCTAGCACCAGGAGTCTAGTACCAGGAGTCTAGTACCAGGAGTCTAGCACCAGGAGTCTAGTACCAGGAGTCTAGTACCAGGAGTCTGGAACCAGGAGTCTAGTACCAGGAGTCTAGTACCAGGAGTCTAGTACCAGGAGTCTGGAACCAGGAGTCTAGTACCAGGAGTCTAGTACCAGGAGTCTAGCACCAGGAGTCTAGTACCAGGAGTCTAGTACCAGGAGTCTAGTACCAGGAGTCTGGAACCAGGAGTCTGGAACCAGGAGTCTAGTACCAGGAGTCTAGTACCAGGAGTCTAGTACCAGGAGTCTGGAACCAGGAGTCTGGAACCAGGAGTCTAGTACCAGGAGTCTAGTACCAGGAGTCTAGTACCAGGAGTCTAGTACCAGGAGTCTGGAACCAGGAGTCTGGAACCAGGAGTCTAGTACCAGGAGTCTAGTACCAGGAGTCTAGTACCAGGAGTCTGACCAGAGTCTGACCAGGAGTCTAGTACCAGGAGTCTGGTACCAGGAGTCTAGTACCAGGAGTCTAGTACCAGGAGTCTAGTACCAGGAGTCTGGAACCAGAGTCTAGTACCAGGAGTCTAGTACCAGGAGTCTGGCACCAGGAGACTAGTACCAGGAGTCTGGCACCAGGAGTCTAGTACCAGGAGTCTAGTACCAGGAGTCTAGTACCAGGAGTCTGGAACCAGGAGTCTAGTACCAGGAGTCTAGTACCAGGAGTCTAGTACCAGGAGTCTAGTACCAGGAGTCTGGAACCAGGAGTCTAGTACCAGAGTCTAGTACCAGGAGTCTGGCACCAGGAGACTAGTACCAGGAGTCTGGCACCAGGAGTCTAGTACCAGGAGTCTAGCACCAGGAGTCTAGTACCAGGAGTCTAGCACCAGGAGTCTAGTACCAGGAGTCTAGTACCAGGAGTCTGGAACCAGGAGTCTGGAACCAGGAGTCTAGTACTAGGAGTCTAGTACCAGGAGTCTAGTACCAGGAGTCTAGTACCAGGAGTCTAGTACCAGGAGTCTGGCACCAGGAGTCTAGTACCAGGAGTCTAGTACCAGGAGTCTGGCACCAGGAGACTAGTACCAGGAGTCTAGCACCAGGAGTCTAGTACCAGGAGTCTGGCACCAGGAGTCTAGCACCAGGAGTCTAGTACCAGGAGTCTGGCACCAGGAGTCTAGTACCAGGAGTCTGGCACCAGGAGTCTAGTACCAGGAGTCTGGAACCAGGAGTCTAGTACCAGGAGTCTGGAACCAGGAGTCTAGTACCAGGAGTCTGGCACCAGGAGTCTAGCACCAGGAGTCTAGCACCAGGAGTCTAGCACCAGGAGTCTAGTACCAGGAGTCTAGTACCAGGAGTCTGGTACCAGGAGTCTAGTACCAGGAGTCTGGACCAGGAGTCTAGTACCAGGAGTCTGGAACCAGGAGTCTAGTACCAGGAGTCTAGTACCAGGAGTCTAGTACCAGGAGTCTAGCACCAGGAGTCTAGCACCAGGAGTCTAGTACCAGGAGTCTAGTACCAGGAGTCTAGTACCAGGAGTCTAGCACCAGGAGTCTAGTACCAGGAGTCTAGCACCAGGAGTCTAGCACCAGGAGTCTAGCACCAGGAGTCTAGTACCAGGAGTCTAGCACCAGGAGTCTAGTACCAGGAGTCTAGTACCAGGAGTCTAGTACCAGGAGTCTAGTACCAGGAGTCTGGAACCAGGAGTCTGGAACCAGGAGTCTAGTACTAGGAGTCTAGTACCAGGAGTCTAGCACCAGGAGTCTAGTACCAGGAGTCTGGAACCAGGAGTCTGAACCAGGAGTCTAGTACTAGGAGACTAGTACCAGGAGTCTGGCACCAGGAGTCTAGTACCAGGAGTCTAGCACCAGGAGTCTAGTACCAGGAGTCTAGCACCAGGAGTCTAGTACCAGGAGTCTAGTACCAGGAGTCTGGAACCAGGAGTCTGGACCAGGAGTCTAGTACTAGGAGTCTAGTACCAGGAGTCTGGCACCAGGAGTCTAGTACCAGGAGTCTAGTACCAGGAGTCTGGAACCAGGAGTCTAGAACCAGGAGTCTAGTACTAGGAGACTAGTACCAGGAGTCTAGCACCAGGAGTCTAGTACCAGGAGTCTAGCACCAGGAGTCTAGTACCAGGAGTCTAGCACCAGGAGTCTAGTACCAGGAGTCTAGTACCAGGAGTCTGAACCAGGAGTCTGGACCAGGAGTCTAGTACAGGAGTCTAGTACCAGGAGTCTAGTACCAGGAGTCTAGTACCAGGAGTCTAGTACCAGGAGTCTGGCACCAGGAGTCTAGTACCAGAGTCTAGTACCAGGAGTCTGGCACCAGGAGTCTAGTACCAGGAGTCTGGCACCAGGAGTCTAGTACCAGGAGTCTGGCACCAGGAGTCTAGCACCAGGAGTCTAGTACCAGGAGTCTGGCACCAGGAGTCTAGTACCAGGAGTCTAGCACCAGGAGTCTAGTACCAGGAGTCTGGAACCAGGAGTCTAGTACCAGGAGTCTGGAACCAGGAGTCTAGTACCAGGAGTCTGGCACCAGGAGTCTAGCACCAGGAGTCTAGCACCAGGAGTCTGGCGCCAGGAGTCTGGTACCAGGAGTCTAGTACCAGGAGTCTGGTACCAGGAGTCTAGTACCAGGAGTCTGGAACCAGGAGTCTAGTACCAGGAGTCTGGAACCAGGAGTCTAGTACCAGGAGTCTAGTACCAGGAGTCTAGTACCAGGAGTCTAGCACCAGGAGTCTAGCACCAGGAGTCTGGCACCAGGAGTCTAGTACCAGGAGTCTAGTACCAGGAGTCTAGTACCAGGAGTCTAGCACCAGGAGTCTAGAGCCAGGAGTCTGGCACCAGGAGTTATATCAGACCTATGTCTCATAGGGGTGTTGCATTGCGATGCGGACGTGGACGATTCGGTCTCGATGCAGTGACGGAAGATAATCGGTTATAGAGTAGTAACGTTGCTTCCTGATTTTTCGGCCCGCGGCTTTACTATAACGTTTTATCTGTCACTTTAATATCAAACTGGTCGGTGACGCAGAGATCAGGGAGCAGACGTGACAGCGGCACCGAACACGGAGCAGTCTGCTTTATCCACCAGCACCAGAACACCAGTCCAGAACCAACGCCACCAGTCCAGAACCAACGCCACCAGTCCAGAACCAACGCCACCAGTCCAGAACCAACGCCACCAGTCCAGAACCAACGCCACCAGTCCAGAACCAGCAGCAGAAGGACCCGCTCTGAATCACTCCGTGTCGCTGCGGCTCAGAGACACAGACAGGGATTTATGTTTTTCAAAAAGGTTTCTGGTAGATTTAATGAAGTCTTGGATGCAGAGTGTGAATGTCTTGGATGCAGAGTATGAATGTCTTGGATGCAGAGTATGAATGTCTTGGATGCAGAGTATGAATGTCTTGGATGCAGAGTGTGAATGTCTTGGATGCAGAGTGTGAATGTCTTGGATGCAGAGTGTGAATGTCTTGGATGCAGAGTATGAATGTCTTGGATGCAGAGTGTGAATGTCTTGGATGCAGAGTATGAATGTCTTGGATGCAGAGTATGAATGTCTTGGATGCAGAGTGTGAATGTCTTGGATGCAGAGTGTGAATGTCTTGGATGCAGAGTATGAATGTCTTGGATGCAGAGTATGAATGTCTTGGATGCAGAGTGTGAATGTCTTGGATGCAGAGTATGAATGTCTTGGATGCAGAGTGTGAATGTCTTGGATGCAGAGTATGAATGTCTTGGATGCAGAGTGTGAATGTCCTCTTGCAATGTTCAGACGATATATACGATATGTGTAAAGTTTGTGAAGGCAGGAGGAAAAAAGCTTCCGCGATCACCGTCTCCCTCCGTTCCTCCAAGCCCCGCCTCCAGCCCCCTCCCTGGAAATAATGAGTGACAGGCTGACAGTGACCCGATAGAAACGTTGTTATTCACTTAATCACTGAGATATAATGAAGCTAACTTAGTCTCATCCATGCATGGGATTCATGTAACAGTAAGACAGAGAATGTGAGCGTGCACCACATGCAGTATGTTAGTTTGTATAATCCTCCTGTTGTCTGCTGTGTTCAGACTCAGACTGTGTGTGATCCTCATTCATGACATTCAACTTTCTCACAGAAGGCCGTGGCTAGAAGCTGCAGCTCGACTGCAGAAGCATTAGCTTTTTGTTTCTGAGGATGGAACAACTTCACACACGGAGGCTAGACCTATACAATTCATTTATTTTGGTTTATAAATTAATGTCAAGACATTTATGTTATTGATTTCTGAAGCACTTTCTAAATGATAAAAAGAGAGTTCATATGTATTTACTGCATGTGTGCATTGATGAAGAATAAGCCATGTGCAGTAATATAGAAAATTGAGGATGCAACGCATTGGTATGAATCGTGATGCACCGGGGTATCGAACCGAATCGAATCGTTGACAGGATAATCTAATCGAATCGTGAGACCAGTGAAGATGCACAGCCCTAATGTCTCATTATATCAGACCTGTGTCTCATTATGTCGGGTTGGGTAGTACTGTCTCTGAGCCTGTCACCTCGGAGAAGGGAGTTCCACAGGGCTCTATTTTGGGGCCCTTGCTCTTTTTATTATATGTAAACAATATTTGTAATCAGATGCAATTGTTTACCTATCACATGTATGCTGATGACACTATTGTATACTCATGAGCTCCTTCTCTGGATATGGCCGTTTCCCATTTAAAATCTGACTGTATCACGCTGCAGCGTGCGCTTCTTGATTCCAAACTGCTTTTGAACAGAAAGAAAACCAAAGCAATGCTCTTTGCTCCCAAGTCAGCGTCCTCTTGCCTCTCCATTCACACCCTTGATGGCGTCTCTGTTGAGTTTGTCGATACCTACAAATATCTGGGCTTTTGATTGGACAGTAATCTGAACTTCAAACACCATGTTGAAGTTCTAACTAAGACATTGAAATTCACTCTTGGCTTCCTTTACAGACTTAAATGTTGTTTTTCAACTTCATCCCGTGAAAGGTTGGTCTCCGGCTCCTGTCCCAGCTGGACTACGGTGACACCGTCTATAGATGTGCCTGTCCCTCTGTTTGGGCCACACCTGACCCACTCTACCACGCTGCACTGCGCTGCATATCAGATGCCCCCGATAGGACTCATCATCACACATAGCCTAACTGGATGGTCCTCACTTAGTGTGCTCAGGAGCAGCCTTGGGTTTATTAATGTATAAAGCCCTTTTAGGAAAGCTTCCACTGTACATACAGTATGTGCCAGATCTGCTCCAGTTTGTGACTCTCACAGCCTCAGACCCAGTGCACGGATACGGGTCCAGGCGCCTGGATACGGGTCCAGGTGCCCGGATACGGGTCCAGTGCCCGATACGGGTCCAGTGCCAGATACGGGTCCAGGTGCCTGGATACGGGTCCAGTGCCCGATACGGGTCCAGGTGCCAGATACGGGTCCAGTGCCCGGATACGGGTCCAGGTGCCTGGATACGGGTCCAGGTGCCCGGATACGGGTCCAGGTGCCCGGATACGGGTCCAGGTGCTGTGCGGACTGAGGCTGGGAAAAGGAGTCTTTTTCATTCTGGTCCTTGGTCTTGGAACGACCTTCAGTCACGCCTCAACCTGAGGGCACTCGTCTCTACAGCCTGTTTCAGATTGAAGTTGTCTGAGGTCCTGACCTCCAGCTGCTCTTGCAGTGATAAGCAGAACCTTTCGTACTGTCCTAATGTGCACAATGTGGGGACTGCTTTTCTATCTTTTGTTTTCTTAGTCGTGTTCTCTGTGTGTCATATGTCCGTGTAACGCTGCTGCCTTCTTGGCCAGGTCAGCTTTGCAAATGAGATCATCCAATGCTTTTATCTGGTTAAATACAAATACAATAAATACAAATATCAGACCTGTCTCATTATATCAGACCTGTCTCATTATATCAGACCTGTGTCTCATTATATCAGACCTGTCTCATTATATCAGACCTGTCTCATTATATCAGACCTGTCTCATTATATCAGACCTGTGTCTCATTATATCAGACCTGTCTCATTATATCAGACCTGTCTCATTATATCAGACCTGTCTCATTATATCAGACCTGTCTCATTATATCAGACCTGTGTCTCATTATATCAGACCTGTGTCTCATTATATCAGACCTGTGTCTCATTATATCAGACCTGTGTCTCATTATATCAGACCTATGTCTCATTATATCAGACCTGTCTCATTATATCAGACCTGTGTCTCATTATATCAGACCTGTCTCATTATATCAGACCTGTGTCTCATTATATCAGACCTGTGTCTCATTATATCAGACCTGTGTCTCATTATATCAGACCTGTGTCTCATTATATCAGACCTGTGTCTCATTATATCAGACCTGTGTCTCATTATATCAGACCTGTGTCTCATTATATCAGACCTGTCTCATTATATCAGACCTGTCTCATTATATCAGACCTGTGTCTCATTATATCAGACCTGTGTCTCATTATATCAGACCTGTCTCATTATATCAGACCTGTCTCATTATATCAGACCTGTCTCATTATATCAGACCTGTCTCATTATATCAGACCTGTGTCTCATTATATCAGACCTGTCTCATTATATCAGACCTGTGTCTCATTATATCAGACCTGTCTCATTATATCAGACCTGTGTCTCATTATATCAGACCTGTCTCATTATATCAGACCTGTCTCATTATATCAGACCTGTCTCATTATATCAGACCTGTCTCATTATATCAGACCTGTGTCTCATTATATCAGACCTGTGTCTCATTATATCAGACCTATACGTACGATCATAGCCCTGCCTCTCCCCACCTCTCCTGCTCACCCCGCGTCAGTGCTGATGCGTTTCGCCAACAACAACAACAACAACAACAACAACAACAACAACAACAACAAAGGCGGATCACCGGGTTGCGTTCGTGCTCCAGGCGCGACCGACCACGATACAGATGTTAGTGAAACAGCTCCTCGACCACAACCATCAGCAACAGGTGGACCTGGAGAACCACGTGAACTACATGCTGCTAAATCCACCGCGGGGAATAACCAGAAGGGCAACCAGGCAACCATGGCAACCATGCTCGGGGGTCTTCTTCGCTGCTTTGGGTGTATTTTGTGGCGGAGGTACAGCGCCACTCACAGGCCATGCATATGTACTGCAGCGCCTCCAGCGGGGCCGAGCGCTCTCGTGCGGACGGAAGACGTTTTGAACGACTTGTTTCCGTCTCCGTGTGGACGGGGTTTTATATTCTCCCTCAGTATTATTGTATTCTCTGTTGATTATTATTCAGATATTCCTTTGTTCCAGATCTCTATCACAAACAAACAAACATGTTCTTGTCTGTCTTTTGAAGGTGAGATGAACTCATCATCAGTCATACACTATAGTTTATTATGTATGTATTGCACTAAGTCATTAATTATTCACATGTATATTCAATTAACTTAATAAACTGATTTGTTATTATTATTTCTAAACCTCCATGAAATGAATGTGTGAGAGAGAAGATACGAGAGGACTGAAGCAAGTAGTTGGAGAAAGACAGTACACTCAGCAGCATGTGACGTCTCCAGGAACACACGCGCACAGGGTTCATGTAAAGACCGTACAGGGACGAGCAGTGTGTAGCGAGCAGCGTGTAGTGAGCAGCGTGTAGCGAGCAGCGTGTAGCGAGCAGTGTGTAGAGCAGCGTGTAGGGAGCAGCGTGTAGCGAGCAGCGTGTAGCGAGCAGTGTGTAGAGCAGCGTGTAGGGAGCAGTGTGTAGCGAGCAGTGTGTAGAGCAGCGTGTAGGGAGCAGTGTGTAGAGCAGCGTGTAGCGAGCAGTGTGTAGAGCAGCGTGTAGGGAGCAGTGTGTAGAGCAGCGTGTAGGGAGCAGTGTGTAGAGCAGCGTGTAGGGAGCAGTGTGTAGAGCAGCGTGTAGCGAGCAGCGTGTAGAGCAGCGTGTAGGGAGCAGTGTGTAGCGAGCAGCGTGTAGGGAGCAGCGTGTAGGGAGCAGTGTGTAGCGAGCAGCGTGTAGGGAGCAGCGTGTAGCGAGCAGCGTGTAGCGAGCAGTGTGTAGAGCAGCGTGTAGGGAGCAGCGTGTAGGGAGCAGCGTGTAGCGAGCAGCGTGTAGCGAGCAGCGTGTAGGGAGCAGCGTGTAGCGAGCAGTGTGTAGAGCAGCGTGTAGGGAGCAGCGTGTAGGGAGCAGTGTGTAGAGCAGCGTGTAGGGAGCAGTGTGTAGCGAGCAGCGTGTAGGGAGCAGCGTGTAGCGAGCAGTGTCCCTTTAAACTGGGTTTTCTTTGGAAGTGTTTCCTTGTACGATGTGAGGGTCTGAGGACAGAGGGTCTGAGGACAGAGGGTCTGAGGACAGAGGGTCTGAGGACAGAGGGTCTGAGACAGAGGGTCTGAGGACAGAGGGTCTGAGGACAGAGGGTCTGAGGACAGAGGGTCTGAGGACAGAGGGTCTGAGGACAGAGGGTGTCGTATTGTCATACTGATATTCTGTACACACTGTGAAGTCCACTGAGACGAATGTAACATTTGTGATATTGGGCTATAAATAAACATTGATTGATTGACATTGTGTAGTGAGCAGTGTGTAGTGAGCAGTGTGTAGCGAGCAGTGTGTAGCGAGCAGTGTGTAGCGAGCAGCCGGACGTGTAGTGGCTGCACGGTATTATAGAACATTAGTATTAATAATGATAATACTAATAATAATAATGTTATATACAGAGAGTGTGTAATGACTGAGGATGAAGATGATGAAAAAGCCTCTTGATGATGAAGGAGTTCCGGTTTCTATTGTTGCTGACAGGCCGAGGGTGTGCCACACACACACACACACACACACACACACACACACACACACACACACACACACACACACACACACACACACACACACTCACTCACTCACCGCGACCACCACGGTGTCCTCTCCGCTGAATTTGGGGATGTCCTTGTCTCCTCTGCTCCTCTCGGACTCGTTGAGAGGTCTGAAGCGACACATCACCTTCACCCCGCAGAGCCCGCATCCCGCAGCCTCCTCCATCGCAGAGACACACCGGAGCACCGGGGACAGAGAGCCAGACACACCGGGCACAGAGAGCCAGAAACACCGGGCACAGAGAGCCAGAAAACACCGGGCACAGAGAGCCAGAAACACCGGGCACAGAGAGCCAGAAACACCGACCCTCCGGCTGAGAAATGCCCGCAAACAGGGCCTCTCGCTCGGCTTCTCTTCTCTTCTCTTGCCGGTCAGGTTGATGCTGCTCCGGTAGCCTCACCGTCTGTCTGTGTTCTCCATCAGACTGAACACTCCCACCTGGAGGAGCCGCGGTGCACTCTGGGACATGGAGTCCTGCTGCTGGGATGTACTGGCGTTAAGAATGAAAGAATATCAAATATATAAATATAAAATGTTAAAGTTAGAATGTACAATAAAAGATGCAATTACAAATATTTAAATGAAAGATTTAAATGAAAGATTGCACATACTGTATCTACGCACACATGAGATATAAAGGTAAGGATGTGGAGAAAGAGACAAATCAGACTGAACCACCTGGAGGAGCCGCGGTGCATTCTGGGACATGTCTATACATGGAGACCATCACAACCAATCAGAACACTTTATGTATCCGGGGGAAATGTTTCATTCAGAAAGAAAGAAAATAAAAAGATACAAATAAAACTATTTGGGTAAATATATGTTTTTAAAATGTGAGTGTGGGACACAAAGATGCAATTTAAATAAATATAATAAAACAAATATGTTTAGAAATACAAGGTATTAAAGGTAGGGTACGAGTGGAGAAAGCAGCTCGAGTGCGCTAGAATTAGAAAGTACAACCGGAAACAATCTGCCCCTTCCTTCAGACTTCCTCACGGAGCCCCTCCCCCCAACACACGGACGCGCACATGACCAATGAGGGCAGAGATCAGTTTGCGCCCAGATTGAAGGCAGGTAGCCCCCCCCTCACTCTGCGAGGTGAGCCCCCCCCCTCACTCTGCGAGGTGAGCCCCCCCTCCCTCTGCAAGGTGAGCTCCCCCTCCCTCTGCGAGGTGAGCCCCCCCTCCCTCTGCGAGGTGAGCCCCCCCTTCCTCTGCGAGGTGAGCCCCCCCCTCCCTCTGCGAGGTGAGCCCCCCCCCTCCCTCTGCGAGGTGAGCCCCCCCCCTCCCTCTGCGAGGTGAGCCCCCCCCCCTCTGCAAGGTGAGCCCCCCCTTACTCTGCAAGGTGAGCCCCCCCTCCCTCTGCGAGGTGAGCCCCCCCCCCTCTGCAAGGTGAGCCCCCCTTACTCTGCAAGGTGAGCCCCCCCCTCCCTCTGCGAGGTGAGCCCCCCCCCCTCTGCAAGGTGAGCCCCCCTTACTCTGCAAGGTGAGCCCCCCCTCCCTCTGCAAGGTGAGCCCCCCCCCTCCCTCTGCAAGGTGAGCCCCCCCCTCCCTCTGCAAGGTGAGCCCCCCCCCTCCCTCTGCGAGGTGAGCCCCCCCCCTCCCTCTGCGAGGTGAGCCCCCCCTCCCTCTGCGAGGTGAGCCCCCCCCTCCCTCTGCGAGGTGAGCCCCCCCCCTCCCTCTGCGAGGTGAGCCCCCCCCTCCCTCTGCGAGGTGAGCCCCCCCCTCCCTCTGCAAGGTGAGCCCCCCCCTCCCTCTGCGAGGTGAGCCCCCCCTCCCTCTGCGAGGTGAGCCCCCCCCTCCCTCTGCGAGGTGAGCCCCCCCTCTCCCTCTGCGAGGTGAGCCCCCCCCTCCCTCTGCGAGGTGAGCCCCCCCTTACTCTGCAAGGTGAGCCCCCCCCTCCCTCTGCAAGGTGAGCCCCCCCCCTCCCTCTGCAAGGTGAGCCCCCCCTCCCTCTGCAAGGTGAGCCCCCCCCCTCCCTCTGCGAGGTGAGCCCCCCCCTCCCTCTGCGAGGTGAGCCCCCCCTCCCTCTGCGAGGTGAGCCCCCCCTGTCTGCACCACGACACCAAGTCCAGTTCCTGGTACGTGTGAACAAAGATATGAATATATAAAACGGTAAGGTAGGACCCGAACACAGTGTTACAACAAGGGAGGCAGATATTGAGGACCCGGAGATTTGTGCCGCCTTTGTGTCTGATCACATGCCTGTACTGTTTGATGTGAGTCCTGCATGTGAAACGGTTAAACCGCGCGCTGCTCCTCGGCGCGCTCGCATTATTAACCCCTCCACTGCTGGTCAGTTCTCTGTCGCCTTTAAACAGAACCGTGTGAATCGGGAACCTATGTCACCTGAAACGGATGAGCTCACGGTTTCACTCCACTTGCAAAGCTGCCATAGACACTGTTGCTCCTTTGAAAACCAGGCGACCGAAAACTAAATCTGAGCCTTGGTTAAGTGACACGACTCGGGCTGTCCGACAGGATTGCCGTGGAGCTGAGCGTAAATGGAAAACGGACAAACTGCAAGTTTCATCTGAAATGTCGAGGGAGTGTTGGCGTCTCTACAGATCACTGGGAAGGAGGCACAAAGCAAACTTTTATCGGACACCTATCTGTCAGATCGCCATAAGCCACGCGTTCTGTTCCAGACGACTGGTGTGGTCCTTAATGCCCCCCAGAAGAGCTCTATGGAGACCTCCACCGCGGTCTGTGAGGATTTTCTTCACTTTTTCATTGATAAGGTGAACTCC
>CM070482.1:520000-575000 GCA_036324585.1 Champsocephalus esox | reverse complement strand
TGTTATGTCCTGTATGTTATGTCCTGTCTGTTATGTCCCGTATGTTATGTCCCGCATGTTATGTCCCGCATGTTATGTCCTGTCTGTTATGTCCCGTATGTTATGTCCCGCATGTTATGTCCCGTATCTTATGTCCCGTATGTTATGTCCTGCATGTTATGTCCTGTCTGTTATGTCCCGTATGTTATGTCCCGCATGTTATGTCCCGCATGTTATGTCCTATACGTTATGTCCTGTCCGTATTCATGTTGCTCTGTTGGAGGAGGACTGCATACCATTATTAGTAGTAATGTCCTTATTAGCTAACAGGATGGTCTTCTTCCAGAGTCGTGTAAACATCACCGTTAGATTTGACTACTCTTGACATAACGCCTCATCAGCATCACAGCCACACAAGACGTGGGTTAGCTGTGATGTAACAAAGGGTAGTGCACGAGGCGGGTGTCATGGTGACATTCAAAGAAGAACGATGCAAAGGTGTTATTGTCATCTGCACAAAGCTACAGTGTAGACATGGCAAGGACATTGTTTGAGGGTTTGTTGATACATGCTGCATTGTTGGAGCAGCCAGCAATGCAGCATGTATAAAGGAATCTGATTGGTTATACTACGGACGGACATGAAAGACCTCTGTGTGTCAGTGGCTAACACACTGCTCCTCTCTCCAGTCTCTGATGTTTCCTGTGTTTTCTGTATCCAGGTGTGTTTACTTCAGGTCTCACCTGGATCAGAGATGCCGTGGAGGAGTGAAGTCAGCAGCCATTAAACCTGAGGATCCAACATGGCCTCCGTGTTAGCAGTGTGTTTCCTGCTTCTTCCTGCTGCCATCGGTCAGTTCAGACACTTCTTCATATCATCACAACACACTCATTCAGCTAGCTTAGCATCAAGCAGCACTTAGACATAGGGAAACGGTTAGCCTAGCTTAGCACGAATACTAAAAGCAGAGGGAAACTGCTAGCCTAGCTTAGCACGAATACTAAAAGCAGAGGGAAACTGTTAGTTTAGCTTAGCAGAGGGAAACTGCTAGCCTAGCTTAGCACAAACACTAGAAGCAGAGGGAAACTGTTAGTTTAGCTTAGCATCGGGAAAGTGCTAGCCTAGCTTAGCACAAACACTAGAAGCAGAGGGAAACTGTTAATTTAGCTTAGCATCAAGCACTGAGACAGAGAGAAACTGCTAGCCTAGCTTAGCACAAACACTAGAAGCAGAGGGAAACTGTTAGTTTAGCTTAGCATCGGGAAAGTGCAAGCTTAGCTTAGCACAAACACTAGAAGCAGAGGGAAACTGTTAGTTTAGCTTAGCATCAAGCACTGAGGCAGAGGGAAACTGCTAGCCTAGCTTAGCACAAACACTAGAAGCAGAGGGAAACTGTTAGTTTAGCTTAGCATCAAGCACTGAGGCAGAGGGAAACTGCTAGCCTAGCTTAGCACAAATACTAGAAGCAGAGCAAAACTGTTAGCCTAGCTTAGCACAAACACTGGAGGCAGAGGGAGGCTGTTAGCCTAGCTTAGCACAAACACTCGAGGCAGAGGGAAACTGTTAGCCTAGCTTAGCACAAACACTGAGTTAGAAGGAAACTGTTATTCTAGCTTAGCTTTCTGCCTAGTTATATTAAGGTTAAAGAAAAAAGTATGTATTGTACTATGGAAGGAAATCTATGGGTGTGTTACAGGAACACAGATCAAAATGAATAACTACTGCAATTAACTCATGACACACACACACACACACACACACACACACACACACACACACACACGCTGTCGTCAGCCAGTCTGTCCGTTTTTGTGTTTTGTTGTGATGTGCTTGATAAGACGAGGAAGCACACATTCCACCTTCCTCTCATTGTTTGTGTGCGTGTGAGTGTGTGTGTGAGCGTGTGTGTGTGACCGTGTGTGTGTGTTTGTGTGTGTGAGCATGTGTGTGTGTGTGTGTGTGTGTTACAGCAGACTAAACAGACAGTGTCTCCTCACAGTGACCACATGTTAATCTCAGCAGCAGATTTTTATGATATGTGACGAGTGTTCCTTCCACTGGCTTTCCTGAAGGATTCATTCAGGTCTACATGTGTGTGTGTTCAGGTCTACATGTGTGTGTGTTCAGGTCTACATGTGTGTGTGTTCAGGTCTACATGTGTGTGTGTTCAGGTCTACATGTGTGTGTGTTCAGGTCTACATGTGTGTGCGTTCAGGTCTACATGTGTGTGTGTTCAGGTCTACATGTGTGTGTGTTCAGGTCTACATGTGTGTGTGTTCAGGTCTACATGTGTGTGTGTTCAGGTCTACATTACATTACATTACATTACATCGCATTTAGCTGAGGCTTTTATCCAGAGCGACTCACAATAAGTGCGTTCGACCAGGAAGACACAACCTTGAAGAAAACAGAATCATAAAGAACATCAGGTTTCAAAGAGCCAAACATTTCAAGTGCTCCTCAGCTGGCTTTAGAGGAGCCAGTCCTTTGTTAGTATATAAGTGCTCTGTTAGCAGTTCTTTGTTAGTCATTCTATCGCTCGAGGTGGAGTCGAGAGAGATGAGCTTCAGTCTGGAAGGTGTGTGAGCTTTCTGCTGTCCTGATGTCAATGGGAGCTCATTCCACCATCTTGGAGCCAGGACAGCAAACCCACGTGTTTCTGCTGATGGGAACTTGGGTCCCCCTCGCAGCGAGGGCTGCAGCGAGCCGTCTGGCTGATGCAGAGCGGAGTGCACGTGCTGGGGTGCACGGTTTAACCGTGTCCTGGATGTAGGAAGGGCCAGATCCATTCGCAGCATGGTGCGCAAGTACCAGTGTCTTGAAGTGGATTCTAGCAGTTACCGGAAGCCAGTGGAGGGAGCGGAGGAGCGGCGTGGTGTGGGAACATTCAGGAAGGTTGAAGACCAGACGAGCCGCTGCATTCTGGGTGAGAGAGGTCGGATGGCACATGCAGGCAGACCAGCAGGAGGGAGCTGCAGTAGTCTAGGCGTGAGGTGACGAGAGCCTGGACCAGAACCTGCGTGGCTCTCTGGGTCAGCTGGGGACGCGTCCTCCTGATGCTGTAGAGCGTGTATCTGCAGCAGCGGGTTGGAGCAGCGATGTTTGCAGTGAAGGACAGGTTGTTATCTAGGGTCACACCCAGAGTCCTTGCAGTCTGAGTCGGGGAAACAACAGAGGGGCCGATGTTGATCGTCAGGTCGAGAGAGGGACAATCTTTCCCCGGAAGGAAAAGCAGTTCAGTTTTGTCGAGGTTGAGCTTGAGGTGATGAGCGGACATCCACTGAGAGATGTCAGCTAGACGAGCAGAGATGCGTGCGACGACCTGGGTCTCTGAGCGGGGGAAGGGCAGGACTCATTCGGTGTCGTCAGCGTAGCAGTGGTATGAAAAACCATGCGGCTAATGACAGATCCGAGCGAGTTTGTGTACAGGGAGAAGAGGAGGGGACCAAGAACAGAGCCCTGAGGGACCCCTGTAGTTAATTGACAAGGGTCGGACTCGGACCCTCTCCAAGTGACCATGTAGGTGCGGTCTTTGAGGTATGAGGTGAGGAGGGAAAGTGCAGAGCCTGAAGCTCCAAGCTCTTGGAGAGCGAAGGAGGATCTGATGGTTCCCCGTGTCGAATGCAGCAGACAGGTCCAACAGGACGAGGACAGAGGAGAGGGAGGCTGCTTAGTGTGCAGTTCATCAGTGACAGCAAGGAGGCCAGTTTCTGTGGAGTGACCTGCCTTGAAACCAGACTGGAGCGGATCCAGAAGGTGGTTCTGATGGAGAGAGCAGGAGAGTTGTCTAAAGACAGGACCGGAGGAGAGAGACAGGCCTGTAGTTTCATAACGTCAGACGGGTCGAGAGAGGGTTTCTTTAGGAGAGGGTCTACATGTGTGTGTGTTCAGGTCTACAGGTGTGTGTTCAGGTCTACATGTGTGTGTGTTCAGGCCTACAGGTGTGTGTTCAGGTCTACATGTGTGCGTTCAGGTCTACAGGTGTGCGTTCAGGTCTACAGGTGTGTGTTCAGGTCTACAGGTGTGTGTTCAGGTCTACAGGTGTGTGTTCAGGTCTACAGGTGTGTGCGTTCAGGTCTACATGTGTGCGTTCAGGTCTACAGGTGTGCGTTCAGGTCTACAGGTGTGTGTTCAGGTCTACAGGTGTGTGTTCAGGTCTACAGGTGTGTGTTCAGGTCTACATGTGTGTGTTCAGGTCTACAGGTGTGTGTTCAGGTCTACATGTGTGTGTTCAGGTCTACATGTGTGCGTTCAGGTCTACATGTGTGCGTTCAGGTCTACAGGTGTGTGTTCAGGTCTACAGGTGTGTGTGTTCAGGTCTACATGTGTGTGTGTTCAGGTCTACATGTGTGTGTGTTCAGGTCTCCAGGTGGGGGCCAGAGAGTGTGTTCAGGTCTACAGGTGTGTGTTGTTACCTGTGTGTGTGTGTGTGTGTGTGTGTGTGTGTGTGCAGGTCTCCAGGTCAGAGAGTGTGTCTTCTCGGAGCAGCTGCAGGCGTTGCAGCCTCACGGCACGGCAGCCAACGAGCGAGGAGAGGTGCAGGAGAACGGCACGGTGCGCTGCGTCCACGGGTCCCGCTGCAAGAGTGTGGCAGAAGAGACCAACGGGAGATACACCTGGAGGGGCAAGGTGAACACACACACACACACATACACACACACACACACACACACTCACCACACACACACACACACACACAACACACGCCTCACACACACACACAACACAACGCACACAACACACACACACACACACCCACGCTCACACACACACACACAACACACACACAACACGCTCACACACACACACACACACACACACACCACACTCACGACACACACAACACACACACACACACACGCACGCTCAACACCCACACACACAACACGCACACAACAAACGCTCACACACACACACACACACTCACACACACACACACACACACACACTCACACACACTACACACACTCACACTCCACTCACACACACCACACACACACACACACACACTCCACTCACACTCACACACACACACACACTCTCAGAGATGTATAGAGTCTTAAACAGCCTTTAAAGGGTCCCAAAGAGTTCCAGCGACTCTTACCTGTTCGGCCTGAGCCTGCTCCAGGCCTCAGGCTCCAGAAGGACGCGCCCAAAGGACCATATCTTCTACAAGGGTTACATTAATCATCTCTGTTCTCAAAGCAATGATGAACCTGTGAGTTGGATGCAGAAGAGTCAGAATCAATATCGATGTTTTATTTGAAAGTCTATTCAGATTGAACACAGTAAAATAATAATGAAATAATAATAGTGTCCGTCCAAAGATAAACGTACTGATAGTGAAACCTCCCTTGATGATGGGTTGGACTAAAAGCTTCAGGAGTCCAAACTGTAACGCATCCTAAGTGCCCTGTGTCAAGACTGGGTGGATTTGACCTTTCTCTGGAACCCATCGGTCGATGTTGATGCTTGACAGCTCTTTAGAACCGTCAGAGCCAATAGGATCGAAGGGGGAGTTCCTAAATCCTCCTACACGTTACCATGAGGAGTGAGAGTGATGCGCACGCAACTTGCTCAAACCGAAAGCTACACTCTGAAAAGTGAAAACTAGGTTTATAAATATGCCGATGGATTATCAGAAATCATTTCAAAGTGACACAGACACATGGGATGAACCTTCGTGTTATCGTTTTAATGCCGTTGATCAGGACCTTTGGTCAGAAAACAGCAAAGGTAAGTCAGTTGAAAGCCGAAGTTGCAAAAACACCACGATCTTATGATCCAATCTATCAGTTTCCCAGTTACACAGGGACGCGGGAAGTCAGTCAGAGTTGGGGGTGCGTGCAGCTCTCGCGGCGGATTAACTGTGAGTGAAGCCTCGCAGTTTTTTCAGGTTGATATGTGAAGCTCATTAGCTAGCCAACTTGTATCTAATGTTTAGCAAAAATATTAGAAGTGAGGCTACGAGACTAACAACACTAGCTTACTAGCACTAGTGTTTTACAGTTGCTAGCTGCTTATTGGGATTGTATGCTAGATAGACAGGCATTGTTTTGATATCATAAATTAAGCATTATTGTTAGTTAAGCATGTCAGCCTGCAGCCCCACTTCTAACTCACTGTCTCTCTAACTCATAGCAGACGGCTGCACGAAAGAAAAGGGCACAGAGAGGAAACCAGTTGTAAGATGTTTAAAAGTTCATTAAACATAATATATGCTTAAATGTTTTTCCATTAATTAGCACTTCTTTATTAAATATTATGAATATGTCTTTATTATCAGGCTATGTTCCACAATCATTCAAAGTAGCAGTGATAAAACCGCTTCTTAAAAAGCACAACCTCCATCCAGAGGTTTTAGCCAACTATAGACCTATTTCTAATCTTCAATCTTCAGTCTTCAGTCTGGCTTTAGAACACATCATAGCACAGAGACAGCTCTGGTTAAAGTCACACAGGACATTCTAATAGCCTCAGACAGGGGACTTGTCTCTATTCTTGTTTTGCTCGATCTCAGTGCTGCATTTGATACTATCGACCATGATATCCTATTGCAAAGACTAGAGCACTTGGTTGGCATACAGGGAACTGCTTTAGGCTGGTTTAGGTCCTATCTATCTGAACGCTCTCAGTTTGTACGTGTCAACGATGAATCTTCCACGCAAACCAAAGTTAGCCATGGAGTGCCACAGGGCTCAGTGCTCGGACCTATTTTGTTCACATTATATATGCTTCCGTTAGGCAATATTATAAGGAATCATTCTGTAAACTTTCATTGTTATGCGGATGATACTCAACTATATTTATCAATCAAGCCTGATGAAATTAATCATCTAAATAAAATGCAAGACTGCCTTAAGGACTTAAAAACGTGGATGACCTTAAACTTTTTGATGTTAAACACGACCAAAACTGAAGTTATTGTACTCGGCCCGAAGAATCTACGAAACAAATGATCTAAAGATATACTAACTATGGATGGCATTAATTTGGCCTCCAGTGAGACTGTAAGGAATCTTGGTGTTATATTTGATCAGGATTTATCCTTTAACGCCCACATAAAATCAATTTCAAGGACCGCCTACTTCCATCTACGTAACATTGCAGAGATCAGGCATATCTTGCCTCAAAGCGATGCAGAGAAACTAGTCCATGCATTTGTTACTTCTAGGCTGGATTATTGTAACTCTTTACTATCAGGGAGTACCAAGAAGTCAATCAAGTCGCTTCAGCTGATTCAAAATGCTGCGGCTCGTGTACTAACCAGAGTTAGGAGAAGGGACCACATGACTCCTGTTCTGGCTGCCTTACACTGGCTCCCTATAGAACACAGGATAGAATTTAAAATTCTTCTTCTCGCCTACAAAGCCCTTAATGGGCAGGCGCCATCTTACCTTAAAGAACTCATTATACCCTACTGGCCTACTAGGGCATTGCGCTCCAAGAATGCAGGGTTGTCGGTTGTTCCTAGAGTCTCTAAAGTACAATGGGAGCCAGAGCCTTTTCTTATCAAGCTCCACATTTGTGGAATCAGCTTCCAGTTTGTGTTCGGGCGGCAGACACCCTATCCGTTTTTAAGAGTGCGCTTAAGACCTTCCTTTTTGATGAAGCTTATAGTTAGGGCTGATTAGATTCAGCCCCTAGTTTTGCTGATATAGGCTTAGTTTGTCTGGGGACATCTTACTTCTTCCTTCTCTCTGTCTGTACCTGTGTCCTCTCATGGGGACATCTCCCTTCTTCCTTCTCTCTGTCTGTACCTGTGTCCTCTCATGGGGACATCTCACTTCTTCCTTCTCTCTGTCTGTACCTGTGTCCTCTCATGGGGACATCTCCCTTCTTCCTTCTCTCTGTCTGTCCCTGTGTCCTCTCATGGGGACATCTCACTTCTTCCTTCTCTCTGTCTGTACCTGTGTCCTCTCATGGGGACATCTTGCTTCTTCCTTCTCTCTGTCTGTACCTGTGTCCTCTCATGGGGACATCTCCCTTCTTCCTTCTCTCTGTCTGTCCCTGTGTCCTCTCATGGGGACATCTCACTTCTTCCTCCTCTCTGTCTGTCCCTGTGTCCTCTCATGGGGACATCTCACTTCTTCCTTCTCTCTGTCTGTCCCTGTGTCCTCTCATGGGGACATCTCACTTCTTCCTTCTCTCTGTCTGTCCCTGTGTCCTCTCATGGGGACATCTTCCTTCTCTCTGTCTGTCCCTGTGTCCTCACAATGTCAATCAATCAATCAATGTTTATTTATAGCCCAATATCACAAATGTAACATTTGTGATATTGGGCTATAAATAAACATTAAAAATAAAATAAACATTGATTGATCGGTTTCCTTGATTACTAATTATCGGTCTTGAAAAAGCCATATCGGTCGATCCCTCGTCTAGTTCCTGATTAATTTAGTGTAAATAGAGTTTTAAGACCTGCTTCCTGTGTCCCAGGCTGCTGGCCTAACGCTGAGGACCAGCAGCAGTGTAATGGCGACCGTTGCCTGGTAACAGCGACACCCTCTCACATCCAGACTGAAAGCTACAGGTTCTGCTGCTGCAACAGAGACCTCTGCAACACAGAGTTCAGTGAAGCCCCTCCCCCTGAGCGGCCCCCCGACCAGAGGCACACAGGTGAGACACACACACACACACTCACACACACACACACACACACACACACACACACACACACACACACACACACACACACACACACACACAGGTGAGACGACAGAGGTGGGAAGTAGTGGAGTAAACCTGTACTTTCTACTTCTCTCATGTTGAACACAAATACCTGTACTTTCTACTTCTTACATGTTGAACTCAAATACCTGTACTTTCTACTTCTTACATGTTGAACACAAATACCTGTACTTTCTACTTCTCTCATGTTGAACTCAAATACCTGTACTTTCTACTTCTTACATGTTGAACACAAATACCTGTACTTTCTACTTCTTACATGTTGAACCAAATACCTGTACTTTCTACTTCTCTCATGTTGAACTCAAATACCTGTACTTTCTACTTCTCACATGTTGAACTCAAATACCTGTACTTTCTACTTCTCTCATGTTGAACTCAAATACCTGTACTTTCTACTTCTTACATGTTTAACTCAAATACCTGTACTTTCTACTTCTTACATGTTGAACCCAAATACCTGTACTTTCTACTTCTTACATGTTGAACTCAAATACCTGTACTTTCTACTTCTTACATGTTGAACTCAAATACCTGTACTTTCTACTTCTCTCATGTTGAACTCAAATACCTGTACTTTCTACTTCTTACATGTTGAACTCAAATACCTGTACTTTCTACTTCTCTCATGTTGAACTCAAATACCTGTACTTTCTACTTCTCTCATGTTGAACTCAAATACCTGTACTTTCTACTTCTCACATGTTGAACCCAAATACCTGTACTTTCTACTTCTTACATGTTGAACTCAAATACCTGTACTTTCTACTTCTTACATGTTGAACTCAAATACCTGTACTTTCTACTTCTTACATGTTGAACTCAAATACCTGTACTTTCTACTTCTCTCATGTTGAACTCAAATACCTGTACTTTCTACTTCTCTACATGTTGAACTCAAATACCTGTACTTTCTACTTCTTACATGTTGAACTCAAATACCTGTACTTTCTACTTCTTACATGTTGAACTCAAATACCTGTACTTTCTACTTCTTACATGTTGAACTCAAATACCTGTACTTTCTACTTCTTACATGTTGAACTCAAATACCTGTACTTTCTACTTCTCTCATGTTGAACTCAAATACCTGTACTTTCTACTTCTCACATGTTGAACTCAAATACCTGTACTTTCTACTTCTCTCATGTTGAACTCAAATACCTGTACTTTCTACTTCTCTCATGTTGAACTCAAATACCTGTACTTTCTACTTCTTACATGTTGAACTCAAATACCTGTACTTTCTACTTCTTACATGTTGAACTCAAATACCTGTACTTTCTACTTCTCTCATGTTGAACTCAAATACCTGTACTTTCTACTTCTCACATGTTGAACTCAAATACCTGTACTTTCTACTTCTTACATGTTGAACTCAAATACCTGTACTTTCTACTTCTCTCATGTTGAACTCAAATACCTGTACTTTCTACTTCTCTACATGTTGAACTCAAATACCTGTACTTTCTACTTCTTACATGTTGAACTCAAATACCTGTACTTTCTACTTCTCTCATGTTGAACTCAAATACCTGTACTTTCTACTTCTCACATGTTGAACTCAAATACCTGTACTTTCTACTTCTCTCATGTTGAACTCAAATACCTGTACTTTCTACTTCTCACATGTTGAACTCAAATACCTGTACTTTCTACTTCTTACATGTTGAACTCAAATACCTGTACTTTCTACTTCTCTCATGTTGAACTCAAATACCTGTACTTTCTACTTCTTACATGTTGAACTCAAATACCTGTACTTTCTACTTCTTACATGTTGAACTCAAATACCTGTACTTTCTACTTCTCTCATGTTGAACTCAAATACCTGTACTTTCTACTTCTCACATGTTGAACTCAAATACCTGTACTTTCTACTTCTCTCATGTTGAACTCAAATACCTGTACTTTCTACTTCTTACATGTTGAACTCAAATACCTGTACTTTCTACTTCTCACATGTTGAACCCAAATACCTGTACTTTCTACTTCTTACATGTTGAACTCAAATACCTGTACTTTCTACTTCTTACATGTTGAACTCAAATACCTGTACTTTCTACTTCTTACATGTTGAACTCAAATACCTGTACTTTCTACTTCTACATGTTGAACTCAAATACCTGTACTTTCTACTTCTCACATGTTGAACTCAAATACCTGTACTTTCTACTTCTTACATGTTGAACTCAAATACCTGTACTTTCTACTTCTCTCATGTTGAACTCAAATACCTGTACTTTCTACTTCTCTCATGTTGAACTCAAATACCTGTACTTTCTACTTCTTACATGTTGAACTCAAATACCTGTACTTTCTACTTCTTACATGTTGAACTCAAATACCTGTACTTTCTACTTCTTACATGTTGAACTCAAATACCTGTACTTTCTACTTCTCTCATGTTGAACTCAAATACCTGTACTTTCTACTTCTTACATGTTGAACTCAAATACCTGTACTTTCTACTTCTCACATGTTGAACTCAAATACCTGTACTTTCTACTTCTCTACATGTTGAACTCAAATACCTGTACTTTCTACTTCTCTACATGTTGAACTCAAATACCTGTACTTTCTACTTCTCACATGTTGAACTCAAATACCTGTACTTTCTACTTCTCTCATGTTGAACTCAAATACCTGTACTTTCTACTTCTCTCATGTTGAACTCAAATACCTGTACTTTCTACTTCTCTCATGTTGAACTCAAATACCTGTACTTTCTACTTCTTACATGTTGAACTCAAATACCTGTACTTTCTACTTCTCACATGTTGAACTCAAATACCTGTACTTTCTACTTCTCTCATGTTGAACTCAAATACCTGTACTTTCTACTTCTTACATGTTGAACTCAAATACCTGTACTTTCTACTTCTCTCATGTTGAACTCAAATACCTGTACTTTCTACTTCTTACATGTTGAACTCAAATACCTGTACTTTCTACTTCTCTCATGTTGAACTCAAATACCTGTACTTTCTACTTCTTACATGTTGAACTCAAATACCTGTACTTTCTACTTCTTACATGTTGAACCCAAATACCTGTACTTTCTACTTCTTACATGTTGAACTCAAATACCTGTACTTTCTACTTCTTACATGTTGAACTCAAATACCTGTACTTTCTACTTCTTACATGTTGAACTCAAATACCTGTACTTTCTACTTCTCACATGTTGAACTCAAATACCTGTACTTTCTACTTCTCTCATTTCCCAAACAGCTGGTTCCTTTAGTCTGAATGTGTGTTGGTGCGTGATCATTATTCATTAGAGTCACTGCGTGCCTATTGGTTGGAACACGATCCGTGTATCCATCACTTCCTGGTCTTCTCTAAAGAAGAGGGACCAATGGAAACGTTGTCATGTTGCCGTTGGTCACCATGGAAACATTCATTAGCTAACGATGACATTATTGTTCTATTGATATAAAGGGAGGTCAGGTACTCTTTAAAGCAGCTGCTAGCTATGGGTACTTTCTACTGAAGTACACTTCAAAGCCTCTTTACTTTGACTTGAGAAAGAAGTTTAGTCAGTACTTCTACTTTTAGTCTTTTTAAACACGAGTATCTGAACTTCTACTTGAGTACAGGATGTGTACTTCTACTTGAGTACAGGATGTGTGTACTTTTACCCTCTCTGGAGATGACCAATCACGTGCCTGGTTTGATTATTGATCTTTCTCCAGTCCTTTACTGGTCTCACTGCTGAATGTAAATCCTGATGATGATGATGATGATGATGATGATGATGATGATGATGATGATGATGATGATGATGATGATGATGATGATGATGATGATGATGATGATGGTTTTCTTCCTCCTCGTCCTGCAGACCAGCAGCTGCTGAGGAGGGGGGAGGCAGCGTTCATCGCCCTGGCAACCCTCGCCATGGCAGCCGTCGTCATCGTGGCGTTGTTCCTGGGATACTGCATGATGAAAGGTGAATGCAGATCATTATAATATACATTTTAATAAAAAATAATGAATACCATTTTTTTAATAATAATACAAAACAATATCAATGAAAAAGTAAACAAATAAATAGATATATTAACAATAAATAATAATAATTGTAGTGGCCAAAATCCCCAAAAGTTGGTCTTGTAACCTTCACCTCAAAAGTGATTGTTCGGGGCCACATGTAGAGCTTGGGGCTGGGAAGCCGTGTCAGACTCGCAGCACACCACCCACCGGACGTTTCGGTTGCTTTTCAACGTTTATTTCCAGCAAACATCAAACAAAATAGGAAACAATATGTAACATAAACTTAAACAGCAGATCCTAAAAATCTGTCTTCTACTAAGCATAAGGTTGCGTCTGCGTGTCAATGACGGTATTGCTGCTGCCTGCTGCTCTCCCGTCACACACCGCACCTCCAACCGAAAGCCTTAGCCCCGCCCCCTTCACCTGAGCAAAGCACACCTCCAACTGAAAGCCTTAGCCCCGCCCCCTTCACCTGAGCAAAGCACACCTCTCACTGAAAGTCTTAGCCCCGCCCCCTTCACCTGAGCAAAGCACACCTCCAACTGAAAGCCTTAGCCCCGCCCCCTTCACCTGAGCAAAGCACACCTCTCACTGAAAGCCTTAGCCCCGCCCCCTTCACCTGAGCAAAGCACACCTCCAACTGAAAGCCTTAGCCCCGCCCCCTTCAACTGAGCAAAGCACACCTCCAACTGGAAGCCTTAGCCCCGCCCTCTTCACCTGAGCAAAGCACACCTCCAACTGAAAGCCTTAGCCCAGCCCTCTTCACCTGAGCAAAGCACACCTCCAACTGAAAGCCTTAGCCCCGCCCTCTTCACATGAGCAAAGCACACCTCCAACTTAAAGCCTTAGCCCCGCCCCCTTCACCTGAGCAAAGCACACCTCTCACTGAAAGCCTTAGCCCCGCCCTCTTCACATGAGCAAAGCACACCTCCAACTTAAAGCCTTAGCCCCGCCCCCTTCACCTGAGCAAAGCACACCTCTCACTGAAAGCCTTAGCCCCGCCCTCTTCACCTGAGCAAAGCACACCTCCAACTGAAAGCCTTAGCCCCGCCCCCTTCACCTGAGCAAAGCACACCTCTCACTGAAAGCCTTAGCCCCGCCCTCTTCACCTGAGCAAAGCACACCTCCAACTGAAAGCCTTAGCCCCGCCCCCTTCACCTGAGCAAAGCACACCTCCAACTGGAAGCCTTAGCCCCGCCCCCTTCACCTGAGCAAAGCACACCTCTCACTGAAAGCCTTAGCCCCGCCCCCTTCACCTGAGCAAAGCACACCTCTCACTGAAACAGACAAATGCTTTAATACATTTATTATGATCATTATTATCATTATTATTATTATTATTATTATTATTATTATTATTATTATTATTATTATTATTATTATTATTTATCTATTTTAAATAACTATAGGCCGTCTCTAAGTGGTCAGTTCTGGCTCAGGCTCTTGAACGCCTAGTGAGTGAACAGGTAAAGGTGTTTCTATGTAACCATGACAACCTGTCTGAGCATCAGTCAGGCTTCAGAAAGCAGCGCAGCACCATCACTGCCACGATGAAAGTGTGAACGATGTGGAGAGTATCTAGATGATAAGCAGAGTCGAGCAGCTCTGTTTGTTGACCTGTCCAAAGCGTTCGACGCGTGGATCATCTCATCTCGAAGCAGAGGCTGCTCAGTGTCGGCGTGTCCAGCCGTGCAGTGGGTGGTCTGAGAACTGCCTCTCTGAAAGGCCCCATGTGTTCACTCTGATGGACTGTCTTCTGAGTGGTTACACATCACTAATGGTGTTCCTCAAGGCTCTGTTTCAGGCCCACTTCTATTCTCCATCTCCATCAGCAGCTCAGGGAACATGTGGATGGAGCTACTTCACATCATGCGGATGATCCCGTGATGTTCTGAGCAGGTCCCTCAGTCAGGAGCTGGTGTTACATCACAGGCTGCTTCTAACACTCCTCAGACTCAGCGCTCTGAACTCAAGCTTCTTCTGATGTGGATCAAACCAAGGCAACGCTCTCTCTAAAGCTGCACAGACCCAGAGCCTGCTGTAGATATTGTTACTACGCAAGGACAAGTGCTCAAAGTGGCTCCTGTTACAAACACCTGGGTGTCTGCTTGATGATCGTCTCTCTTCTGAACCTCAGGTCTCTAACCTGCTGAGGAGCTGAGGGTGAGGCTAGGACTGTAAAGCATTAACCCTTCACTGCACCCTGTGTGCAAGGGCTGGTTTGCTTTCACTAACTGTACGGAGGCTCAGTCACTGGGACATCTTCATCTCTAAAGCCATGTTGGGTAAACTACCTTGTTATATCTGCTCTCTGATCTCTCGGAGAGTTGGAAGTGGCTCCTGCCTGAGATCTCATGCTGTTGTTTTATTGAATGAGCGAGTGCTCAGACTGTCTGAGGGAGAAAGCTTTTAGATGCTGCTCCACTGACTTGGAGCAGTCTGCAGAGCTGTTCACTGAGCCCTCTGGTTCCCCTGCATCACTCTGCAGCTCGCTGGGTGCCGTGCGGTCTGATGCTCCGGTGCCTCTCTCTGGGAACAGAGTCTGTGAACTGTGCGTTATGTTGTCGTCCTCATTGTTGTTCTGTTGTTTCTATGTTACACGTGTAACGGATGTCCTGCAGGCCACCTGAAGAAGAGATCTTCTGACCTCAGGTGCTTCAGCTGTTCAACAAAGGCTACAGACACACACACACACACACACACACACACACACACACAAGCAGGTTCCAAATAAATCAAAACCAAATAAAGGTACATGCGGCTCCGACATAATGATTATAGGATGATTACAAGAACATATAGAAATAATATATATATCATTTTAATAATAATAATAACCAAATAAATAAATAATAATTATAATAATAATGAATATAATGCAGATGATTAAACAACATTTATATAAACTCATAATTACTAATAGTTCTTAATACGATCTGTCTGTGTGCTCAGGGAAGCAGAAGCACAGCCTGTGGGCTGAGGACGAGATGGAGGCAGCACACACTGCTGAGGACCTGCAGCTGCTGGAGGTACACACACACACACACACACACACACACACACACACACACAGAGAAACACACGCGCACGCACACACACACACACACACACATACACACACACACACACACACAGAGAAACACACACGCGCACGCACACACACACACACACACACACAGAGAAACACACACACACACACACACGTGCACACACACACGCACACACACACACACACACACACACACAGTCTGTCTAACGAGCCTCTCCTCCCTGCTGGCAGCTGATTGGTCAGGGTCGTTACGGCACAGTGTTCAGAGGCTCTCTTAACGAGCGCTGCGTTGCCGTGAAGCTCTTCTCTTCGGCCAATCGGCAGAGCTTCACTAACGAGCGCTCGATCTACGGCCTGCCGCTGCTGCAGCTGCACGACAACATCGCCCGATTCCTCGCCGCCGACGAGAGGACGAACGCTGAGGGACGAGCGGAGTTCCTCATCCTCATGGAGTACTACCCTCATGTGAGACACACACAAGACATGTCCTCCAGAGTCTCACGTCCTCAGTCCTGAGGGAGTGTCCTCAGGACTGAGGACGTGAGACGCTCTTATCCAGAGCGCCTCACGTCCTCAGTCCTGAGGGAGTGTCCTCAGGACTGAGGACGTGAGACGCTCTTATCCAGAGCGCCTCACGTCCTCAGTCCAATGGTAAGAGTCAGAGTCAGAGTCAGAGTAGAGTCAGAGTCAGAGTAGAGTCAGAGTCAGAGTCAGAGTAGAGTCAGAGTAGAGTCAGAGTCAGAGTAGAGTCAGAGTCAGAGTCAGAGTCAGAGTCAGAGTCAGAGTCAGAGTCAGAGTAGAGTCAGAGTAGAGTCAGAGTCAGAGTAGAGTCAGAGTAGAGTCAGAGTAGAGTCAGAGTAGAGTCAGAGTAGAGTCAGAGTCAGAGTAGAGTCAGAGTAGAGTCAGAGTAGAGTCAGAGTCAGAGTCAGAGTCAGAGTCAGAGTAGAGTCAGAGTAGAGTCAGAGTCAGAGTAGAGTCAGAGTAGAGTCAGAGTCAGAGTAGAGTCAGAGTAGAGTCAGAGTAGAGTCAGAGTCAGAGTCAGAGTCAGAGTAGAGTCAGAGTAGAGTCAGAGTAGAGTCAGAGTCAGAGTCAGAGTCAGAGTCAGAGTCAGAGTAGAGTCAGAGTCAGAGTAGAGTCAGAGTAGAGTCAGAGTAGAGTCAGAGTAGAGTCAGAGTAGAGTCAGAGTAGAGTCAGAGTAGAGTCAGAGTCAGAGTCAGAGTCAGAGTAGAGTCAGAGTAGAGTCAGAGTAGAGTCAGAGTAGAGTCAGAGTCAGAGTCAGAGTCAGAGTCAGAGTCAGAGTAGAGTCAGAGTAGTCAGAGTCAGAGTCAGAGTCAGAGTCAGAGTCAGAGTCAGAGTCAGAGTAGAGTCAGAGTCAGAGTAGAGTCAGAGTCAGAGTAGAGTCAGAGTCAGAGTCAGAGTCAGAGTCAGAGTCAGAGTAGAGTCAGAGTAGAGTCAGAGTAGAGTCAGAGTCAGAGTCAGAGTCAGAGTCAGAGTCAGAGTCAGAGTCAGAGTCAGAGTCAGAGTAGAGTCAGAGTCAGAGTCAGAGTCAGAGTAGAGTCAAAGTAGAGTCAGAGTAGAGTCAGAGTAGAGTCAGAGTCAGAGTAGAGTCAGAGTCAGAGTCAGAGTCAGAGTAGAGTCAGAGTCAGAGTCAGAGTCAGAGTAGAGTCAGAGTAGAGTCAGAGTAGAGTCAGAGTCAGAGTCAGAGTAGAGTCAGAGTCAGAGTCAGAGTCAGAGTCAGAGTAGAGTCAGAGTAGAGTCAGAGTAGAGTCAGAGTAGAGTCAGAGTAGAGTCAGAGTCAGAGTCAGAGTCAGAGTAGAGTCAGAGTAGAGTCAGAGTAGAGTCAGAGTCAGAGTCAGAGTCAGAGTAGAGTCAAAGTAGAGTCAGAGTCAGAGTAGAGTCAGAGTCAGAGTCAGAGTCAGAGTAGAGTCAGAGTCAGAGTCAGAGTAGAGTCAGAGTAGAGTCAGAGTCAGAGTAGAGTCAAAGTAGAGTCAGAGTCAGAGTCAGAGTAGAGTCAAAGTAGAGTCAGAGTCAGAGTCAGAGTAGAGTAGAGTCAGAGTAGAGTCAGAGTAGAGTCAGAGTAGAGTCAGAGTCAGAGTCAGAGTAGAGTCAGAGTCAGAGTCAGAGTCAGAATAGAGTCAGAGTAGAGTCAGAGTAGAGTCAGAGTCAGAGTCAGAGTAGAGTCAGAGTCAGAGTCAGAGTCAGAGTCAGAATAGAGTCAGAGTAGAGTCAGAGTAGAGTCAGAGTCAGAGTCAGAGTAGAGTACATTTAGAGTTTCATATACTGTTGTGTTTGTGCTCCGAACATGCAGCATCACATTGAACATCGCTGAACTGCGGGTACGAGAAAGGGCAACCTCAAGCTAAATCTAAAAGCTGATGGCTAAATCCGAGCGTTTGAGAAATTGTGCAAGGCATACAGTAATAGTCCGAAAAGTCGATTAATCGTTTCATCAATCGACTATCAAATTAGTCGTTTGTTGCAGCCCTAGCGCACACACACGCGCGCACGCGCACACACACACACACACACACGCACACATGCGCGCACACACACACATGTGCACACGCACACACACACGCGCGCACACACACACTTGGCAAACAGCAGAGGAACATATGGTTGATGTACTCTCTGTCTCTCTCTCTCTCTCTCTCTCTCTCTCTCTCTCTCTCTCTCTATCCCTCTCTCTCTATCCCTCTCTCTCTATCCCTCTCTCTCTCAGGGCTGTCTGTCCTCCTACCTGTCTCACCACACAGTGGACTGGTCTACCTGCTGCAGGATGACTCACGGTGTGACTCGAGGTCTGGCCTTCCTTCACACTGAGCTGCACAGAGCAGGTATATTATAACAAGTTGCATTGTGGGAGGAGCCATAGACCTTAATCCCTGTGGGGGGGGATGTTTAGAATAATTCAAGAGTGTTGGCCTTTCGGATGTGACTGATGATGATGATGATGATGATGATGATGATGATGATGATGATGATGATGATGATGATGATGATGATGATGATCTCTGCCCCCCAGGTGAGAGTAAGCCGGGCGTGGCCCACAGAGACGTGAGCAGCAGGAACGTGCTGCTCCGCTCCGATCTGTCCTGCGTGCTCGCTGACTTCGGGCTCTCCATGGCTCTGACGGGCAGCCGGCCCCCCCCGCCCCGGGGACCCCGACACCATGGCCATCTCTGAGGTCAGGAGGTCACGTGACTACGCACCACCTTCACATCGAGGGGGGGGGCATCTGTCTTTAATAATAATAATAATACATTGGATTTGTATCGCGCTTATCCTAGTGCTCATAGTCAATCAATCAATCAATGTTTATTTATATAGCCCAATATCACAAATGTTACATTTGTCTCAGTGGTCTTCATAGACGCTTTACATACAATCAGAAAGAGTACAAAGAAAACAACACACATAACGTGTGTGTGTGTGTGTGTGTGTGTGTGTGTGTGTGTGTGTGTGTGCAGGTGGGCACGGTGCGCTACATGGCTCCTGAGGTGCTGGGGGGGGCTCTGGATCTGAGGGACTGCGCCTCGGCTCTGAAGCAGGTCGACGTCTACGCTCTGGGGCTGCTGTACTGGGAGAGCTTCAGACGCTGCTCCCAGCTGTTCACAGGTACACACACACACACACACACACACACACACACTTCCTGTTTGATTCTGCAGTATTTGTACCTGACATGTGTTTACAGTACTCACTAGGGATGTAACGATATATCGAATATCACGGTAAATAAACGTCTCAATTCCGCTGTGAGGCTGACGAACCCTTTGTTGAACCAGATGGTCCCGTTGAGATCAGGGATCTCTTTCTCAAGGGAGGCCTGTCCAGCATGGCAGCACGTAGGTTCCAGCACGGACATGAAGCAACAGATACCACAAAGGACACGGTGTGTACAGGGCGACATGGACTCACCTGGAGACATGGACTCACCTGGAGACATGGACTCACCTAGAGACATGGACTCACCTAGAGACATGTACTCACCTGGAGACATGGACTCACCTGGAGACATGGACTCACCTAGAGACATGGACTCGCCTAGAGACATGGACTCACCTGGAGACATGGACTCACCTGGAGACATGGACTCGCCTAGAGACATGTACTCACCTGGAGACATGAACTCACCTGGAGACATGGACTCACCTGGAGACATGGACTCACCTGGAGACCTAGAGACATGGACTCACCTAGAGACATGTACTCACCTAGAGACATGTACACACCTAGAGACATGGACTCACCTAGAGACATGGACTCACCTAGAGACATGGACTCACCTAGAGACATGGACTCACCTGGACACATGGACTCACCTAGAGACATGTACTCACCTAGAGACATGGACTCACCTGGAGACATGGACTCACCTAGAGACATGGACTCGCCTAGAGACATGGACTCACCTGGAGACATGGACTCACCTAGAGACATGCACTCGCCTAGAGACATGTACACGCCTAGAGACATGCACTCACCTAGAGACATGTACTCACCTAGAGACATGGACTCACCTGGAGACATGGACTCACCTAGAGACATGGACTCGCCTGGAGACATGGACTCACCTAGAGACATGGACTCGCCTAGAGACATGGACTCACCTGGAGACATGGACTCACCTAGAGACATGGACTCACCTAGAGACATGGACGAGTACCAGCAGTGGTATAGTGTTGGAGTGGTGGAGAGACGATATTTGTACCTGTCCAGGTGAAGCAGTACTCACTGCAGTATGTGTACCTGTCCAGGTGAAGCAGTACTGACTGCAGTATTTGTACCTGTCCAGGTGAAGCAGTACTCACTGCAGTATTTGTACCTGTCCAGGTGAAGCAGTACTCACACTGCAGTATTTGTACCCGTCCAGGTGAAGCAGTACTCACTGCAGTATGTGTACCTGTCCAGGTGAAGCAGTACTCACACTGCAGTATTTGTACCTGTCCAGGTGAAGCAGTACTCACTGCAGTATTTGTACCTGTCCAGGTGAAGCAGTACTCACTGCAGTATGTGTACCTGTCCAGGTGAAGCAGTACTCACTGCAGTATTTGTACCTGTCCAGGTGAAGCAGTACTCACTGCAGTATGTGTACCTGTCCAGGTGAAGCAGTACTCACACTGCAGTATTTGTACCTGTCCAGGTGAAGCAGTACTCACTGCAGTATTTGTACCTGTCCAGGTGAAGCGGTACTCACTGCAGTATGTGTACCTGTCCAGGTGAAGCAGTACTCACACTGCAGTATTTGTACCTGTCCAGGTGAAGCGGTACTCACTGCAGTATGTGTACCTGTCCAGGTGAAGCGGTACTCACTGCAGTATTTGTACCTGTCCAGGTGAAGCAGTACTCACTGCAGTATGTGTACCTGTCCAGGTGAAGCGGTACTCACTGCAGTATGTGTACCTGTCCAGGTGAAGCAGTACTCACTGCAGTATGTGTACCTGTCCAGGTGAAGCGGTACTCACTGCAGTATGTGTACCTGTCCAGGTGAAGCGGTACTCACTGCAGTATGTGTACCTGTCCAGGTGAAGCGGTACTCACTGCAGTATGTGTACCTGTCCAGGTGAAGCGGTACTCACTGCAGTATGTGTACCTGTCCAGGTGGAGCGGTACTCACTGCAGTATGTGTACCTGTCCAGGTGGAGCAGTACTCACTGCAGTATGTGTACCTGTCCAGGTGGAGCAGTACTCACTGCAGTATGTGTACCTGTCCAGGTGAAGCAGTACTCACTGCAGTATGTGTACCTGTCCAGGTGGAGCGGTACTCACTGCAGTATGTGTACCTGTCCAGGTGAAGCGGTACTCACCGCAGTATTTGTACCTGTCCAGGTGGAGCGGTACCTGAGCACCAGCTGGCGTTCCAGGCGGAGCTCGGGGACCGTCCGAGCCTCCAGGAGATGCAGATCCTCGTCAACAGAAACAAGTTCAGACCCAGGTTCCCTGAGAGCTGGAGGAGCAGCAGCCCGGTGAGCGTCTGAGGTCCCTATGCAGTACTACTGCAGTACTCATGTTCTAGTACTGCAGTTATACTGTGTGTGTGTAGTAGTGTGTGTGTGTGTAGTACTGATAGTAGCCCTGTGTGTGTAGTACTGATAGTAACCCTGTGTGTGTGTGTGTGTGTGTGTGTGTGTGTGTGCATGTAGTATTGTGTGTGTAGTACTGATAGTAACCCTGTGTGTGTAGTATTGTGTGTGTGTGTGTGTGTGTGTGTGTGTAGTATTGTGTGTGTAGTACATTACATTACATTACATTTAGCTGACGCTTTTATCCAGAGCGACTCACAGTAAGTGCGTTCGACCAGGAAGACACAACCTTGAAGAAAACAGAATCATATAAGAACATCAGGTTTCAAAGAGCCAATCATTTCAAGTGCTGCTCAACTGGCTTTAGAGGAGCCAGTCCTTTGTTAGTATATAAGTCCTTTGTTAGTATATAAGTGCTTTGTTAGTATATAAGTGCTTTGTTAGTAGTTCTATCCTCGAGGTGGAGTCGAGAGAGATGAGCTTCAGTCTGGAAGGTGTGTGAGCTTTCTGCTGTCCTGATGTCAATGGGAGCTCATTCCACCATCTTGGAGCCAGGACAGCAAACCCACGTGTTCCTGCTGATGGGAACTTGGGTCCCCCTCGCAGCGAGGGTGCAGCGAGCCGTCTGGCTGATGCAGAGCGGAGTGCACGTGCTGGGGTGCACGGTTTAACCATGTCCTGGATGTAGGAAGGGCCAGATCCATTCGCAGCATGGTGCGCAAGCACTAGGGTCTTGAAGTGGATTCTAGCAGTAACCGGAAGCCAGTGGAGGGAGCGGAGGAGCGGAGTGGTGTGGGAACATGTAGGAAGGCTGAAGACCAGACGAGCCGCTGCATTCTGGGTGAGAGAGGTCGGATGGCACATGCAGGCAGACCAGCAGGAGGGAGCTGCAGTAGTCTAGTGAGGTGACGAGAGCCTGGACCAGAACCTGCGTGGCTCTCTGGGTCAGCTGGGGACGCGTCCTCCTGATGCTGGAGAGCGTGTATCTGCAGCAGCGGGTTGGAGCAGGATGTTTGCAGTGAAGGACAGGTTGTTATCCAGGGTCACACCCAGAGTCCTTGCAGTCTGAGTCGGGGAAACAACAGAGGGGCCGATGTTGATCGTCAGGTCAAGAGAGGGACGATCTTTTCCCGGAAGGAAAAGCAGTTCAGTTTTGTCGAGGTTGAGCTTGAGGTGATGAGCGGACATCCACTGAGAGATGTCAGCTAGACGAGCAGAGATGCGTGCGACGACCTGGGTCTCTGAGCGGGGGAAGGGCAGGACTCATTGGGTGTCGTCAGCGTAGCAGTGGTATGAAAAACCATGCGGGCTAATGACAGATCCGAGCGAGTTTGTGTTCAGGGAGAAGAGGAGGGGACCGAGAACAGAGCCCTGAGGGACCCCTGTAGTTAATTGACCAGGGTCGGACTCGGACCCTCTCCAAGTGACCCTGTAGGTGCGGTCTTTGAGGTATGAGGTGATGAGGGAAAGTGCAGAGCCTGAAGCTCCAAGTTCTTGGAGAGCGAAGGAGGATCTGATGGTTCCCCGTGTCGAATGCAGCAGACAGGTCCAACAGGACGAGGACAGAGGAGAGGGAGGCTGCTTTAGCCGTGTGCAGTTCCTCAGAGACAGCAAGGAGGGCCAGTTTCTGTGGAGTGACCTGCCTTGAAACCAGACTGGAGCGGATCCAGAAGGTGGTTCTGATGGAGAGAGCAGGAGAGTTGTCTAAAGACAGGAGCGGAGGAGAGAGACAGGCCTGTAGTTCATAACGTCAGACGGGTCGAGAGTGGGTTTCTTCAGGAGAGGGTTTACTCTCGCCTCCTTGAGACTGTTTGGAAAGTACCAGAAGTTAGAGAAGTGTTGATGAAACGGTAGAATATCAGGAGCGATAGTCTGAAGGAGGTTTGAGGGGATAGGGTCCAGAGGACAGGTGGTGGGGCGGGCAGAGGTAATGAGGGTAGGAACCTCACCTGGAGAGAGAGGGGAGAAGGAGGTTAGTGTGCGGGTGGAAGGAGGGTCTGGAGACCCAGCGGTGAGGAGAGGGGAGTCAGAAAAAGAAGAGCGAATATCGTCAACCTTTTTTTCAAAGTGGTTAACAAAGTCGCTTGACAGAAGGGAGGAGGGGGAGGGGCTTTGGGGGGGTCCAGGAGGGAGGAGGGGGGGGGTCCAGGAGGGAGGAGGGGGGAGGGGCTGTGGGGGGGTCCAGGAGGGTGGAGGGGGGAGGGGCTGTGGGGGGGTCCAGGAGGGTGGAGGGCGGAGGGTCCAGGAGGGAGGAGGAGGGAGGGGCTGTGGGGGGGTCCAGGAGGGGGGAGGGGCTTTGGGGGGGTCCAGGAGGGGGGAGAAGATGGAAAATAGTTTTTTAGGATTGGAATAGGAAGATTGGATCTCATCTTGAAAGGAAGTGCTTTGTGCCTGAGAGATGGAAGCAGAGAGAGAGGAGAGCCTGATGGGTTAGGAGGTCGTCACGGTGTTTGGATTTCCACCATTTCCGCTCTGCTGCCCGAAAAACGGTTCTATTAGCACGCAGTGCGTCATCTAGCCAGGGAGCAGGAGGGGACTGAGGAGCCTGCCGAGATGAGAGAGGACAGAGAGGACAGGGAGTCCAGAGAGGAGGAGAGAGGAGAGAGAGAGTCCAGAGAGGATGAGAGAGGACAGAGAGAGTCCAGAGAGGACAGAGAGAGAGTCCAGAGAGGATGAGAGAGGACAGAGAGAGTCCAGAGAGGATGAGAGAGGACAGAGAGAGTCCAGAGAGGATGAGAGAGGACAGAGAGAGTCCAGAGAGGACAGAGAGAGAGTCCAGAGAGGATGAGAGAGGAGAGAGGACAGAGAGGATGAGAGAGGACAGAGAGAGTCCAGAGAGGATGTGAGAGGACAGAGAGAGTCCAGAGAGGACAGAGAGAGGATGAGAGATGTGAGAGGAGAGAGAGAGTCCAGAGAGGAGAGAGAGAGAGTCCAGAGAGGATGAGAGAGGAGAGAGGACAGAGAGAGTCCAGAGAGGAGAGAGAGAGAGTCCAGAGAGGATGTGAGATGTGAGAGGAGAGAGAGAGTCCAGAGAGGAGAGAGAGAGAGTCCAGAGAGGATGAGAGAGGAGAGAGGACAGAGAGAGTCCAGAGAGGAGAGAGAGAGAGTCCAGAGAGGATGTGAGATGTGAGAGGAGAGAGAGAGTCCAGAGAGGACAGAGAGGACAGAGAGAGTCCAGAGAGGATGAGAGATGTGAGAGGAGAGAGAGAGTCCAGAGAGGACAGAGAGGACAGAGAGGACAGAGAGAGTCCAGAGAGGATGAGAGATGTGAGAGGAGAGAGAGAGTCCAGAGAGGAGAGAGAGAGAGTCCAGAGAGGATGTGAGATGTGAGAGGAGAGAGAGAGTCCAGAGAGGAGAGAGAGAGTACAGAGGGGATGAGAGATGAGAGAGGACAGAGAGAGTCCAGAGAGGACAGAGAGAGTCCAGAGAGGATGAGAGAGGAGAGAGGAGAGAGAGAGAGTCCAGAGAGGATGAGAGAGGAGAGAGAGAGAGTCCAGAGAGGATGAGAGAGGAGAGAGGAGAGAGAGAGAGTCCAGAGAGGATGAGAGAGGACAGAGAGAGTCCAGAGAGGATGAGAGAGGACAGAGAGAGTCCAGAGAGGATGAGAGAGGAGAGAGAGAGTCCAGAGAGGATGAGAGAGGAGAGAGGAGAGAGGAGAGTTTCCGCAGCAGAGTTTGGAGGCAGGAGTTGGAACGAGTCAGAGGAAGGGAGGGCTGAGAGCACCGAGGAGGCGAAGGTAGAGGGGGAGAGGGGGAGAGGGGGCAAAGGTAGAGGGGGAGAGGGAACGGAGGTTACGGCGGACAGGTGCAGGATGAGAAGAGATGAGTTTGTTATGTTTGGAAAGGGGTAAAGAGAATGAAATGAAGAAGTGATCGGATGTGTGGTTGACAGAGAGGTTAGAAGTAGCGCAGTGCCTTGAGGATATGAGATCAAGGACACTGCCAGCTCTATGAGTGGGTGGGGACGGAGACAGTGAGAAAGCAAAGGCGGTTAACAGAGATGTTAGTTCGTCTATCTTCCCCGTCTGGAGGTTGAAGTCTCCGAGAAGTACAGCGGGAGGGCCAGGTTCAGGATGTGTGAGAGGAGAGGGTCTAAGTCCTCCAGGAAGTCCCCCAAGGCGCCTGGTGGACGGGAGAGAACAACAAGGGGTCATTGTATAGGATGGGTTACCGTGACAACATGGAGTTCAGAGGTGGAAGGAGTGAAGTTAGGAAGCCTGAAGAGGGAGAAGCTCCATGTGGAGAGAGCAGGAGACCAGTGCCCCTCCTCTGCCAGTGGGTCTGGGTGTATGGGAGAAGGAGCATGCTGTGGAGAGAGCAGGAGACCAGTGCCACCTCCTCTGCCAGTGGGTCTGGGTGTGTGGGAGAAGGAGCATGCTGTGGAGAGAGCAGGAGACCAGTGCCCCTCCTCTGCCAGTGGGTCTGGGTGTATGGGAGAAGGAGCATGCTGTGGAGAGAGCAGGAGACCAGTGCCCCTCCTCTGCCAGTGGGTCTGGGTGTGTGGGAGAAGGAGCATGCTGTGGAGAGAGCAGGAGACCAGTGCCCCTCCTCTGCCAGGGGGTCTGGGTGTATGGGAGAAGGAGTATGCTGTGGAGAGAGCAGGAGACCAGTGCCACCTCCTCTGCCAGGGGGTCTGGGTGTATGGGAGAAGGAGCATGCTGTGGAGAGAGCAGGAGACCAGTGCCACCTCCTCTGCCAGGGGGTCTGGGTGTATGGGAGAAGGAGCATGCTGTGGAGAGAGCTGCTGGGTGGATGTGTTGGATGGAGTAATCCAGGTCTCAGTGAGAGCGAGGACCTCCAGGGTCTGCAGGGAGGCGGAGCCAGAGAGGAAGTCAGCCTGAGGATCAGCTGACTGCAGTTCCACAGGCCGCCTGAAACTAGATGCTGGATCTCAGTGGAGCACGTGGGATAGACGAGAGCGGGCCGGGTATAGCGATTAGGAGATACATGGGGCCGGTGGTACCTGAGAGGAGACACATGAACAGGAATGGAGAAAACACACATGATTATCGCCTGAGGGGCTAGGAAGCTAAAGAAAAGAAAAATAAGACACCAGCAATACTTGGCTCAATCAGAGTAGGATGTGCCTCCTCTTTGCCTCCTCTTTGCCTCCCTCGTGACTCCCTCGTGACTCCCGCAGGACTCCAATGTCTTTGTCGGTCTTAGAGACTCCCGCAGGACTCCAATGTCTTTGTCGGTCTTAGAGACTCCCGCAGGACTCCAATGTCTTTGTCGGTCTTACTCCCGCAGGACTCCAATGTCTTTGTCGGTCTTCGGCTGTCTGACGCTAACGCTGGCGCTCAAGAAAGAGCTGCCTAAATGGACGCCTGATTGCTGAGTTCTCACAGCTATGGTGCCACGCCCCTCTAGTGAGTTAACTCTCTACAGCTGATGGGCGACAGCAGAGAGGCCACGCCCCTCTAGTGAGTTAACTCTCTACAGCTGATGGGCGACAGCAGAGAGGCCACGCCCCTCTAGTGAGTTAACTCTCTACAGCTGATGGGCGACAGCAGAGAGGCCACGCCCCTCTAGTTAGTTAACTCTCTACAGCTGATGGGCGACAGCAGAGAGGCCACGCCCCTCTAGTGAGTTAACTCTCTACAGCTGATGGGCGACAGCAGAGAGGCCACGCCCCTCTAGTTAGTTAACTCTCTACAGCTGATGGGCGACAGCAGAGAGGCCACGCCCCTCTAGTGAGTTAACTCTCTACAGCTGATGGGCGACAGCAGAGAGGCCACGCCCCTCTAGTGAGTTAACTCTCTACAGCTGATGGGCGACAGCAGAGAGGCCACGCCCCTCTAGTGAGTTAACTCTCTACAGCTGATGGGCGACAGCAGAGAGGCCACGCCCCTCTAGTTAGTTCACTCTCTACAGCTGATGGGCGACAGCAGAGAGGCCACGCCCCTCTAGTTAGTTCACTCTCTACAGCTGATGGGCGACAGCAGAGAGGCCACGCCCCTCTAGTTAGTTCACTCTCTACAGCTGATGGGCGACAGCAGAGAGGCCACGCCCCTCTAGTTAGTTAACTCTCTACAGCTGATGGGCGACAGCAGAGAGGCCACGCCCCTCTAGTTAGTTAACTCTCTACAGCTGATGGGCGACAGCAGAGAGGCCACGCCCCTCTAGTTAGTTAACTCTCTACAGCTGATGGGCGACAGCAGAGAGGCCACGCCCCTCTAGTTAGTTAACTCTCTACAGCTGATGGGCGACAGCAGAGAGGCCACGCCCCTCTAGTGAGTTAACTCTCTACAGCTGATGGGCGACAGCAGAGAGGCCACGCCCCTCTAGTTAGTTAACTCTCTACAGCTGATGGGCGACAGCAGAGAGGCCACGCCCCTCTAGTTAGTTAACTCTCTACAGCTGATGGGCGACAGCAGAGAGGCCACGCCCCTCTAGTTAGTTAACTCTCTACAGCTGATGGGCGACAGCAGAGAGGCCACGCCCCTCTAGTTAGTTCACTCTCTACAGCTGATGGGCGACAGCAGAGAGGCCACGCCCCTCTAGTGAGTTAACTCTCTACAGCTGATGGGCGACAGCAGAGAGGCCACGCCCCTCTAGTGAGTTAACTCTCTACAGCTGATGGGCGACAGCAGAGAGGCCACGCCCCTCTAGTTAGTTAACTCTACAGCTGATGGGCGACAGCAGAGAGGCCACGCCCCTCTAGTTAGTTCACTCTCTACAGCTGATGGGCGACAGCAGAGAGGCCACGCCCCTCTAGTTAGTTAACTCTCTACAGCTGATGGGCGACAGCAGAGAGGCCACGCCCCTCTAGTTAGTTAACTCTCTACAGCTGATGGGCGACAGCAGAGAGGCCACGCCCCTCTAGTGAGTTAACTCTCTACAGCTGATGGGCGACAGCAGAGAGGCCACGCCCCTCTAGTGAGTTAACTCTCTACAGCTGATGGGCGACAGCAGAGAGGCCACGCCCCTCTAGTTAGTTAACTCTCTACAGCTGATGGGCGACAGCAGAGAGGCCACGCCCCTCTAGTTAGTTAACTCTCTACAGCTGATGGGCGACAGCAGAGAGGCCACGCCCCTCTAGTTAGTTAACTCTCTACAGCTGATGGGCGACAGCAGAGAGGCCACGCCCCTCTAGTTAGTTCACTCTCTACAGCTGATGGGCGACAGCAGAGAGGCCACGCCCCTCTAGTGAGTTAACTCTCTACAGCTGATGGGCGACAGCAGAGAGGCCACGCCCCTCTAGTGAGTTAACTCTCTACAGCTGATGGGCGACAGCAGAGAGGCCACGCCCCTCTAGTTAGTTCACTCTCTACAGCTGATGGGCGACAGCAGAGAGGCCACGCCCCTCTAGTGAGTTAACTCTCTACAGCTGATGGGCGACAGCAGAGAGGCCACGCCCCTCTAGTGAGTTAACTCTCTACAGCTGATGGGCGACAGCAGAGAGGCCACGCCCCTCTAGTGAGTTAACTCTCTACAGCTGATGGGCGACAGCAGAGAGGCCACGCCCCTCTAGTGAGTTAACTCTCTACAGCTGATGGGCGACAGCAGAGAGGCCACGCCCCTCTAGTTAGTTAACTCTCTACAGCTGATGGGCGACAGCAGAGAGGCCACGCCCCTCTAGTTAGTTAACTCTCTACAGCTGATGGGCGACAGCAGAGAGGCCACGCCCCTCTAGTGAGTTAACTCTCTACAGCTGATGGGCGACAGCAGAGAGGCCACGCCCCTCTAGTGAGTTAACTCTCTACAGCTGATGGGCGACAGCAGAGAGGCCACGCCCCTCTAGTTAGTTAACTCTCTACAGCTGATGGGCGACAGCAGAGAGGCCACGCCCCTCTAGTTAGTTCACTCTCTACAGCTGATGGGCGACAGCAGAGAGGCCACGCCCCTCTAGTTAGTTAACTCTCTACAGCTGATGGGCGACAGCAGAGAGGCCACGCCCCTCTAGTTAGTTAACTCTCTACAGCTGATGGGCGACAGCAGAGAGGCCACGCCCCTCTAGTTAGTTAACTCTCTACAGCTGATGGGCGACAGCAGAGAGGCCACGCCCCTCTAGTTAGTTAACTCTCTACAGCTGATGGGCGACAGCAGAGAGGCCACGCCCCTCTAGTTAGTTAACTCTCTACAGCTGATGGGCGACAGCAGAGAGGCCACGCCCCTCTAGTTAGTTAACTCTCTACAGCTGATGGGCGACAGCAGAGAGGCCACGCCCCTCTAGTTAGTTAACTCTCTACAGCTGATGGGCGACAGCAGAGAGGCCACGCCCCTCTAGTTAGTTAACTCTCTACAGCTGATGGGCGACAGCAGAGAGGCCACGCCCCTCTAGTTAGTTAACTCTCTACAGCTGATGGGCGACAGCAGAGAGGCCACGCCCCTCTAGTTAGTTAACTCTCTACAGCTGATGGGCGACAGCAGAGAGGCCACGCCCCTCTAGTTAGTTAACTCTCTACAGCTGATGGGCGACAGCAGAGAGGCCACGCCCCTCTAGTTAGTTAACTCTCTACAGCTGATGGGCGACAGCAGAGAGGCCACGCCCCTCTAGTTAGTTAACTCTCTACAGCTGATGGGCGACAGCAGAGAGGCCACGCCCCTCTAGTTAGTTAACTCTCTACAGCTGATGGGCGACAGCAGAGAGGCCACGCCCCTCTAGTTAGTTAACTCTCTACAGCTGATGGGCGACAGCAGAGAGGCCACGCCCCTCTAGTGAGTTAACTCTCTACAGCTGATGGGCGACAGCAGAGAGGCCACGCCCCTCTAGTTAGTTAACTCTCTACAGCTGATGGGCGACAGCAGAGAGGCCACGCCCCTCTAGTTAGTTAACTCTCTACAGCTGATGGGCGACAGCAGAGAGGCCACGCCCCTCTAGTTAGTTAACTCTCTACAGCTGATGGGCGACAGCAGAGAGGCCACGCCCCTCTAGTTAGTTAACTCTCTACAGCTGATGGGCGACAGCAGAGAGGCCACGCCCCTCTAGTTAGTTAACTCTCTACAGCTGATGGGCGACAGCAGAGAGGCCACGCCCCTCTAGTTAGTTAACTCTCTACAGCTGATGGGCGACAGCAGAGAGGCCACGCCCCTCTAGTTAGTTAACTCTCTACAGCTGATGGGCGACAGCAGAGAGGCCACGCCCCTCTAGTGAGTTAACTCTCTACAGCTGATGGGCGACAGCAGAGAGGCCACGCCCCTCTAGTTAGTTAACTCTACAGCTGATGGGCGACAGCAGAGAGGCCACGCCCCTCTAGTTAGTTCACTCTCTACAGCTGATGGGCGACAGCAGAGAGGCCACGCCCCTCTAGTTAGTTAACTCTCTACAGCTGATGGGCGACAGCAGAGAGGCCACGCCCCTCTAGTGAGTTAACTCTCTACAGCTGATGGGCGACAGCAGAGAGGCCACGCCCCTCTAGTTAGTTAACTCTCTACAGCTGATGGGCGACAGCAGAGAGGCCACGCCCCTCTAGTTAGTTAACTCTCTACAGCTGATGGGCGACAGCAGAGAGGCCACGCCCCTCTAGTTAGTTAACTCTCTACAGCTGATGGGCGACAGCAGAGAGGCCACGCCCCTCTAGTTAGTTAACTCTCTACAGCTGATGGGCGACAGCAGAGAGGCCACGCCCCTCTAGTTAGTTAACTCTCTACAGCTGATGGGCGACAGCAGAGAGGCCACGCCCCTCTAGTTAGTTAACTCTCTACAGCTGATGGGCGACAGCAGAGAGGCCACGCCCCTCTAGTGAGTTAACTCTCTACAGCTGATGGGCGACAGCAGAGAGGCCACGCCCCTCTAGTTAGTTAACTCTCTACAGCTGATGGGCGACAGCAGAGAGGCCACGCCCCTCTAGTTAGTTAACTCTCTACAGCTGATGGGCGACAGCAGAGAGGCCACGCCCCTCTAGTTAGTTAACTCTCTACAGCTGATGGGCGACAGCAGAGAGGCCACGCCCCTCTAGTTAGTTAACTCTCTACAGCTGATGGGCGACAGCAGAGAGGCCACGCCCCTCTAGTTAGTTAACTCTCTACAGCTGATGGGCGACAGCAGAGAGGCCACGCCCCTCTAGTGAGTTAACTCTCTACAGCTGATGGGCGACAGCAGAGAGGCCACGCCCCTCTAGTTAGTTAACTCTCTACAGCTGATGGGCGACAGCAGAGAGGCCACGCCCCTCTAGTTAGTTAACTCTCTACAGCTGATGGGCGACAGCAGAGAGGCCACGCCCCTCTAGTTAGTTAACTCTCTACAGCTGATGGGCGACAGCAGAGAGGCCACGCCCCTCTAGTTAGTTCACTCTCTACAGCTGATGGGCGACAGCAGAGAGGCCACGCCCCTCTAGTGAGTTAACTCTCTACAGCTGATGGGCGACAGCAGAGAGGCCACGCCCCTCTAGTTAGTTAACTCTCTACAGCTGATGGGCGACAGCAGAGAGGCCACGCCCCTCTAGTGAGTTAACTCTCTACAGCTGATGGGCGACAGCAGAGAGGCCACGCCCCTCTAGTTAGTTCACTCTCTACAGCTGATGGGCGACAGCAGAGAGGCCACGCCCCTCTAGTTAGTTCACTCTCTACAGCTGATGGGCGACAGCAGAGAGGCCACGCCCCTCTAGTGAGTTAACTCTCTACAGCTGATGGGCGACAGCAGAGAGGCCACGCCCCTCTAGTTAGTTCACTCTCTACAGCTGATGGGCGACAGCAGAGAGGCCACGCCCCTCTAGTTAGTTAACTCTCTACAGCTGATGGGCGACAGCAGAGAGGCCACGCCCCTCTAGTGAGTTAACTCTCTACAGCTGATGGGCGACAGCAGAGAGGCCACGCCCCTCTAGTGAGTTAACTCTCTACAGCTGATGGGCGACAGCAGAGAGGCCACGCCCCTCTAGTGAGTTAACTCTCTACAGCTGATGGGCGACAGCAGAGAGGCCACGCCCCTCTAGTGAGTTAACTCTCTACAGCTGATGGGCGACAGCAGAGAGGCCACGCCCCTCTAGTTAGTTAACTCTCTACAGCTGATGGGCGACAGCAGAGAGGCCACGCCCCTCTAGTGAGTTAACTCTCTACAGCTGATGGGCGACAGCAGAGAGGCCACGCCCCTCTAGTTAGTTAACTCTCTACAGCTGATGGGCGACAGCAGAGAGGCCACGCCCCTCTAGTTAGTTAACTCTCTACAGCTGATGGGCGACAGCAGAGAGGCCACGCCCCTCTAGTTAGTTAACTCTCTACAGCTGATGGGCGACAGCAGAGAGGCCACGCCCCTCTAGTTAGTTCACTCTCTACAGCTGATGGGCGACAGCAGAGAGGCCACGCCCCTCTAGTGAGTTCACTCTCTACAGCTGATGGGCGACAGCAGAGAGGCCACGCCCCTCTAGTTAGTTAACTCTCGACAGCTGATGGGCGACAGCAGAGAGGCCACGCCCCTCTAGTTAGTTAACTCTCTACAGCTGATGGGCGACAGCAGAGAGGCCACGCCCCTCTAGTTAGTTAACTCTCTACAGCTGATGGGCGACAGCAGAGAGGCCACGCCCCTCTAGTTAGTTCACTCTCTACAGCTGATGGGCGACAGCAGGGGCGTGTGTGTGTGTGTGTGTGTGTAGCACTGACAGCAGCCCTGTGTGTGTAGTAGTGTGTGTGTGTGTGTGTGTGTGTAGTACTGACAGCAGCCCTGTGCGTGTGTGTGTGTGTGTGTGTGTGTGCATGTAGTATTGACAGCAGCCCTGTGTATGTAGTAGTGTGTGTGTGTGTGTGTGTGTAGCACTGACAGCAGCGCTGTGTGTGTGTGTGTGTGTAGCACTGACAGCAGCCCTGTGTGTGTGTGTGTGTGTGTGTGTGTGTGGTACTGACAGCAGCCCTGTGTGTGTGTGCGTGTGTGTGTGTGTGTGTGCGTGTAGTATTGACAGCAGCCCTGTGTGTGTGTGTGTGTGTGTGTGTGTGTGTGTGTGTGCGTGCGTGTAGTACTGACAGCAGCCCTGTGTGTGTAGTAGTGTGCGTGTGTATGTGTGTGTGTGTGTGTGTGTGTGTAGCACTGACAGCAGCCCTGTGTGTGTGTGTGTGTGTGTGGTACTGACAGCAGCCCTGTGTGTGTGTGCGTGTAGTATTGACAGCAGCCCTGTGTGTGTGTGTGCGTGTAGTATTGACAGCAGCCCTGTGTGTGTGTGTGCGTGCGTGTAGTATTGACAGCAGCCCTGTGTGTGTGTGTGCGTGTAGTATTGACAGCAGCCCTGTGTGTGTGTGTGCGTGCGTGTAGTACTGACAGCAGCCCTGTGTGTGTAGTAGTGTGTGTGTGTGTGTGTGTGTGTGTGTGTGTGTGTGTAGCACTGACAGCAGCGCTGTGTGTGTGCGTGTAGTACTGACAGCAGCCCTGTGTGTGTAGTAGTGTGTGTGTGTGTGTGTGTGTGTGTGTGTGTGTGTGTGTGTGTGTGTGTGTGTGTGTGTGTGTGTAGCACTGACTGCAGCCCTGTGTGTGTAGTAGTGTGTGTGTGTGTGTAGCACTGACAGCAGCCCTGTGTGTGTAGTAGTGTGTGTGTGTGTGTGTAGCACTGACAGCAGCCCTGTGTGTGTAGTAGTGTGTGTGTGTGTGTGTAGCACTGACAGCAGCCCTGTGTGTGTAGTAGTGTGTGTGTGTGTGTGTAGCACTGACAGCAGCCCTGTGTGTGCAGGCGCTGTCCTCCCTGATGGAGACGATGGAGGACTGCTGGGATCCAGACGCTGAGGCTCGACTCACTGCTCAGTGTGCAGAGGAGAGGCTGTGTGACCTCACACTGCACAGCCACAGGTACACACACACACACACAGACACACACTCTGCTACACAGCCATAGGTACACACACACACACACACTCTGCTACACAGCCACAGGTACACACACACACACACACACTCTGCTGCACAGCCATAGGTACACACACACACACACACACACTCTGCTGCACAGCCATAGGTACACACACACGCACACACACACACACACACACTCACTCTGCTGCACAGCCATAGGTACACACACACACACACAGCTACACAGCCACAGGTACACACACGCACACACACACACACAGTGCAGTGTATTCAGTGTTCTGGTTCCTCAGGATTGGTCCTCCTCCCGTTGGCCCCGCCTCCTCCCAGAATCTGGGCGTGATTAAAAATCTCCATGGAGACGACTTTGCATCATCTGTCGTCAAAACAACCACGAGTGGAGCAGAGGCATCCGGAAGAAACTCCATCACACACACCGGTGAACACACACACACACACACACACACACACACATACACACACACACATACACACACATACACACACATACACACACACACACACACACGCACACACACACACACACACAGGGCTGCTGTCAATACTACACGCGCACACACACACACACACACACACACACACACACACACACACACACACACACACAAGCCAATGGGAGTTCTCCATGCTATACAGGGTTATATCCACTGATGCATTTCATGTTATCTAATTAAAACACTGAAGATAAAGTCACCCTGTTCTGACCTGTACGTCCCCCTGCTGTCCCCCTGCTGTCCCCCTGCTGTCCCCCTGCTGTCCCCCTGCTGTCCTCCTGCTGTCCTCCTGCTGTCCCCCTGCTGTCCCCCTGCTGTCCCCCTGCTGTCCCCCTGCTGTCCCCTACTGTCCTCCTGCTGTCCCCCTGCTGTCCCCTGCTGTCCTCCTGCTGTCCCCCTGCTGTCCCCTGCTGTCCTCCTGCTGTCCCCCTGCTGTCCTCCTGCTGTCCCCCTGCTGTCCTCCTGCTGTCCCCCTGATGTCCCCTGCTGTCCCCCTGCTGTCCTCTACTGTCCTCCTGCTGTCCCCTACTGTCCTCCTGCTGTCCCCCTGCTGTCCCCCTGCTGTCCTCCTGCTGTCCATGTCCTCCAGGTGGTGCTGTGCCCAGAGTCTGCCTGCAGCGCACACAAGAAGACCTGGAGACCAGCAAGCTGGACCCTGAACAGGTGATCCTCTGTCCACTATCGTCTGTCCTCTGTTCTCTGTCCTCCCCCTCTGAACAGGTGATCCTCTGTCCTCTATCGTCTGTCCTCTGTCCTCCCTCTCTGAACAGGTGATCCTCTAACCTCCCGTCTCTACAGGTGGATCAGAACCTGAACCTGAGTTTTGATGCGAGGGTGATGGAGGACCATCATCCTGCCGAGCTGCTGAACCTTCAGGTCCTGCAGGGGGAACCGGGAGCTGCTGGATCCTCCTCCTCGCACCCCCTCCCCAAACAGCAGAACCTGCCCCAGAGACCCACCAGCCTCCACCTGCAGAACCCAGACCCAGCGTCCTGCCGCCTGAAGCTGGGGAGGCACCGGTCCAACCTCAGACAGGTACAGCAGGGGGGACCCGGTCCAACCTCAGACAGGTACAGCAGGGGGGACCCGGTCCAACCTCAGACAGGTACAGCAGGGGGGACCCGGTCCAACCTCAGACAGGTACAGCAGGGGGGACCCGGTCCAACCTCAGACAGGTACAGCAGGGGGGACCCGGTCCAACCTCAGACAGGTACAGCAGGGGGGACCCGGTCCAACCTCAGACAGGTACAGCAGGGGGGACCTGGTCCAACCTCACACAGCTACAGCAGGGGGGACCCGGTCCAACCTCAGACAGGTACAGCAGGGGGGACCCGGTCCAACCTCACACAGGTACAGCAGGGGGGACCCAGTCCAACCTCAGACAGGTACAGCAGGGGGGACCCGGTCCAATCTCAGACAGGTACAGCAGGGGGGACCCGGTCCAACCTCAGACAGGTACAGCAGGGGGGACCCGGTCCAACCTCAGACAGGTACAGCAGGGGGGACCCGGTCCAACCTCAGACAGGTACAGCAGGGGGGACCTGGTCCAACCTCACACAGCTACAGCAGGGGGGACCCGGTCCAACCTCAGACAGGTACAGCAGGGGGGACCCGGTCCAACCTCAGACAGGTACAGCAGGGGGGACCCGGTCCAACCTCACACAGGTACAGCAGGGGGGACCCAGTCCAACCTCAGACAGGTACAGCAGGGGGGACCCGGTCCAATCTCAGACAGGTACAGCAGGGGGGACCCGGTCCAACCTCAGACAGGTACAGGACCAGGTACAGCAGGGGGGACCCGGTCCAACCTCACACAGGTACAGCAGGGGGGGACCCGGTCCAACCTCAGACAGGTACAGCAGGGGGGACCCGTTCCAAGTACAGCAGGGGGGACCCGGTCCAACCTCAGACAGGTACAGGTACAGCAGGGGGGACCCGTTCCAAGTACAGCAGGGGGGACCCGGTCCAACCTCAGACAGGTACAGCAGGGGGGGACACGGTCCAACCTCAGACAGGTACAGCAGGGGGGACCCGGTCCAACCTCAGACAGGTACAGCAGGGGGGACCCGGTCCAACCTCAGACAGGTACAGCAGGGGGGACCCGTTCCAAGTACAGCAGGGGGGACCCGGTCCAACCTCAGACAGGTACAGCAGGGGGGACCCGTTCCAAGTACAGCAGGGGGGACCCGGTCCAACCTCAGACAGGTACAGGTACAGCAGGGGGGACCCGTTCCAAGTACAGCAGGGGGGACCCGGTCCAACCTCAGACAGGTACAGCAGGGGGGACCCGGTCCAACCTCAGACAGGTACAGGTACAGCAGGGGGGACCCGTTCCAAGTACAGCAGGGGGGACCCGTTCCAAGTACAGCAGGGGGGACCCGGTCCAACCTCAGACAGGTACAGGTACAGCAGGGGGGACCCGTTCCAAGTACAGCAGGGGGGACCCGGTCCAACCTCAGACAGGTACAGCAGGGGGGATCCGGTCCAACCTCACACAGGTACAGCAGGGGGGACCCGGTCCAACCTCAGACAGGTACAGCAGGGGGGACCCGGTCCAATCTCAGACAGGTACAGCAGGGGGGACCCGGTCCAACCTCAGACAGGTACAGGACCAGGTACAGCAGGGGGGACCCGGTCCAACCTCACACAGGTACAGCAGGGGGGACCCTGTCCAACCTCAGACAGGTACAGCAGGGGGGACCCGTTCCAAGTACAGCAGGGGGGACCCGGTCCAACCTCAGACAGGTACAGGTACAGCAGGGGGGACCCGTTCCAAGTACAGCAGGGGGGACCCGGTCCAACCTCAGACAGGTACAGGTACAGCAGGGGGGACCCGTTCCAAGTACAGCAGGGGGGACCCGGTCCAACCTCAGACAGGTACAGCAGGGGGGACCCGGTCCAACCTCAGACAGGTACAGCAGGGGGGACCCGGTCCAACCTCAGACAGGTACAGCAGGGGGGACCCGGTCCAACCTCAGACAGGTACAGCAGGGGGGACCCGTTCCAAGTACAGCAGGGGGGACCCGGTCCAACCTCAGACAGGTACAGGTACAGCAGGGGGGACCCGTTCCAAGTACAGCAGGGGGGACCCGGTCCAACCTCAGACAGGTACAGGTACAGCAGGGGAGACCCATTCCAAGTACAGCAGGGGGGACCCGGTCCAACCTCAGACAGGTACAGCAGGGGGGACCCGGTCCAACCTCAGACAGGTACAGGTACAGCAGGGGGGACCCGTTCCAAGTACAGCAGGGGGGACCCGGTCCAACCTCAGACAGGTACAGGTACAGCAGGGGGGACCCGTTCCAAGTACAGCAGGGGGGACCCGGTCCAACCTCAGACAGGTACAGCAGGGGGGACCCGGTCCAACCTCAGACAGGTACAGGTACATCAGGGGGGACCCGTTCCAAGTACAGCAGGGGGGACCCGGTCCAACCTCAGACAGGTACAGCAGGGGGGACCCGGTCCAATCTCAGACAGGTACAGCAGGGGGGGACCCGGTCATCTTACATGGTCTGTGGGAGGGGTAGAAACCTGTGAGGGTGGGGGTCTGATCCGTCGCTGGTTTTAGAGGCGGTCTTTCCATCCACTAGATTGAAAGATTCAAAGACTGGACGAAGGGGGGTCCTTGGGAGTTCCTGGTTTGAGGGTTTACAGCTCCTGGTCCTTTATTCATCCTTGAGGAGTCCCTCTCTCTGACCCTCATGACCCTCATGTTGTTCTCGGACAGGCCTTCAGGCGGAACTGATCCACCTTCATTGATTCCGAGTCCCAGTCAGAATGCCCAGAACCCACAGACGGGACCCTCACATCTTCTCAGCAGCAGATCGGGGTGCTTGCCACACGAGGACCATAACGGACCACAATCATTATTAAAAAAAGTCTTCCGTCCTCCCGCAACAGGCACCAGAAACGTGTCCGACCGCTCGAAAGCGCTGGAGACGCTGTAGTGCATATGCCAGGCCTGTAAGTGGCGCTGTAGTCTGCCACAATAGCAGCGAAGAAGACTTCCCGCGCATGGTTGCCATAGTTACCCTTCTGTTTATTCTCCGCTGTGGCTCTTTGTCTCCCTCCCGAGGCGAGCGTTCCCTCCCTCGCTGTAACTCTCTCCGGTAGTCCGCCAGCAGATGACGAACAGCCACCTCTCCGCCTCTTCCACGGGACGGGACCGTGCGAGAGTTTCCGGTCAACATGTCCGTTAAAGTTGAAATCTTCCGGACAAAATTAGAAAGTGCCGGTCAGAGGTTTATTTATTGAGCTTCAAAACAAATTGAAACGGCTCTATATAATAACATAAGAAACGAAGCCTCTCTTTTCCTCCCCCTCTTCTGAGAGCCCAGCAGCTGATCTCTGAGCGGCGCGGAGAGGCGGGGCTATTGCGCGGAGAGAGCGTTTCGTTTGAGATCTACCCTCCTAGGGACCCGTTATCGTGTTCTGCGTTTCCGTGTCGGCCTCGTGTGGCCGAACCGTCTATCGTGCGGCTGCAGCCAGAGACCAAAGTCAAACACGAGTGAATGAAGGCACGTAATATTAAAATAAAGAAGTACACAACTCGAGTGACAGAAGAGTTATTTACAGAGTGATGTTCCAGTCCTGATCCTGAACCTCACTTCTGTGTTTCAGGTGGAGACCGGCATCGCTAAGATGAACACGGTAACGGTCGCCACGGCTACAGAGCCCCACCAGGTAACCAAGGTGACAAAGACCAGCGTCACCCACGGTTATAGTGCAGGGGTCCCCGTCCTGGTGGTGAACTCTCTGATGCTGATGGAGGACGAGGAGAACCGGACCAACCTGCTGAACCCGAGTCCTAATGAACACGCCCCCCTGCTGAGGAGGGACCCAGACCTGCATCAGGCCTCAGAGACCAGATCTAACGTCAACAACAACAACAACAGGATCCTGCCTCAGGGTCTTAGACCTGAACCACATCCGGAGAGTCAGTCCTCTAAACCTGAACCCCATCTGGAGAGCCAGTCCTCCTCTAAACCTGAACCCCATCTGGAGAGCCAGTCCTCCTCTAAACCTGAACCTCATCTGGAGAGCCAGTCCTCCTCTAAACCTGAACCCCATCTGGAGAGCCAGTCCTCCTCTAAACCTGAACCCCATCTGGAGAGTCAGTCCTCCTCTAAACCTGGACCCCATCTGGAGAGCCAGTCCTCCTCTAAACCTGAACCTCATCTGGAGAGTCAGTCCTCCTCTAAACCTGGACCCCATCTGGAGAGCCAGTCCTCCTCTAAACCTGGACCCCATCTGGAGAGTCAGTCCTCCTCTAAACCTGGACCCCATCTGGAGAGTCAGTCCTCTAAACCTGAACCCCATCTGGAGAGTCAGTCCTCTAAACCTGAACCCCATCTAGAGAGCCAGTCCTCCTCTAAACCTGAACCCCATCTAGAGAGTCAGTCCTCCTCTAAACCTGAACCCCATCTGGAGAGCCAGTCCTCCTCTAAACCTGAACCCCATCTGGAGAGTCAGTCCTCTAAACCTGAACCCCATCTGGAGAGCCAGTCCTCCTCTAAACCTGAACCCCATCTGGAGAGTCAGTCCTCTAAACCTGGACCCCATCTGGAGAGTCAGTCCTCTAAACCTGAACCCCATCTGGAGAGCCAGTCCTCCTCTAAACCTGAACCCCATCTGGAGAGTCAGTCCTCTAAACCTGAACCCCATCTGGAGAGCCAGTCCTCCTCTAAACCTGAACCCCATCTGGAGAGTCAGTCCTCTAAACCTGGACCCCATCTGGAGAGTCAGTCCTCTAAACCTGAACCCCATCTGGAGAGTCAGTCCTCTAAACCTGGACCCCATCTGGAGAGTCAGTCCTCTAAACCTGGACCCCATCTGGACTCCGAACTGGGCCCCTGTGTCATAAGATCCCTTTGTATAGCACCAGTTCTTGCACCGGTCTGCAGAGATCCAGATCCTGGCTCAGCAAAACCTCCAGGAGCAACCTCTTCCTCCAGAGCCGGACCCTCAGCTGCCCAGAACCTGGATCCAGCCCCAGGACATCCAGAACCTGCAGCTTTCGGGTCTTTAGAGGATCTGGAGAGCACAGAAGCTCCAGCTCTAGAACCTGCCGGTCTACGAGAGAGACCCTGGTCCCTGAACCTGTCCTCCAGCGGCCTCCTCTCAGGTCAGTACACATCCGGCTTGTTTACATATGAGTTGGTGTTTAGAAGAACAGTCATCGAGTCCCGATCGGCGCTGCTTTTAAATCCAGGACTTACTTTGAGGTTATAGATCTGATGCTCTGTATCGACGTCAATGGAGAAGCTTCACGTGTAGAAATGTATGAATTGAGTTCTCTAAGAAAAGCTTTGTGTTTCTCTGACAGAGAGCGGTCTGAAGATAAGGCGCCGGGTGAAGACTCCCTACACCCTGAAGAAGTGGCGTCCGGCCTCCTGGGGCGTGCCCTCTGGAGCCACTTCCTGCCGGGAGTTCAGCCGCCAGAGAGCAGGAAGCGACTCCAGGGTCCGTCCGTCCAGAGCACGACCTCGACCCCAGAGCCACGACCTCCGACCCCAGAGCCACGACCTCCGACCCCAGAGCCACGACCTCCGACCCCAGAGCACGACCTCCGACCCCAGAGCCACGACCTCCGACCCCAGGCCACGACCTCCGACCCCAGAGCCACGACCTCCGACCCCAGAGCCACGACCTCCGACCCCAACTCCTGCTTCTAACCATGGACGTTTAACAACAACTGGATACAGCGTTGGAGGCGGGGCTCGGGTCATTAAGCTCCGCCCCCCGAGCGCCCACTCTCGGCTCATTAAGCTCCGCCCCCGAGCGCCCACTCTCGGCTCACTAGAATGAATGCAGAGAGAAAATCAATCTAGATTGGGCTTTTAGTGCATTTTACAACTTTAAGGACGGAATGACTCGAATAAGGGCGATACATAGTTCACACTGGGTAGTTTATTGAGTTTCTTTCCCAATGTTAGTCAGGATAGAAAGTCTTTCTGGCCCAGTGACGTCACGCACTGATAAAGAAATTGTAGTGCCGCCGTTTGGCCACTAGGAACATTTCCCTCGGAGTCCGGAGCACGTCTTGGGGGCTTGGTTCGAACGCCCGTCAGGAGCGGATCTTTTTACTTCTCTCTTATTGTGAAACACGAAAATAACAGACTGAGGTGAATTAAATGATATTGGAGGACAGGAAGTGCCCCAAACCTATTCATTTCTTATCGTTACTGACCACTTTTCACATCAAATAAATACTCCTGTTTCTGGCCAATGAAGGCAGCATTCCTACCAAGCTGTTTCTGAATGAATACATCACTGATATTCCTGTTTATACGAAGACTGCATGGAGGGCAGCAGGGACGTGGTGTGTCTGTGTTTGTCCCTGAAGGCAGCATCTCCCTGGACCAATGGGATTCCTCATTTTGGATTATGTCAGAAAATAATCAAACAAACGTTTATGATACTTACACTTTTAGTTCAGCAGGATAATCTCCACATATTAACACCACTATGATTTCTGAAGTAAAAAGCTAATGTTGGGCTATAAAGGAACTACAGCACGGTCACATGACTTCACGTCACCACCGCTAAGCTAAAGGAGGCTAATGTTGGGCTATAAAGGAACTACAGCACGGTCACATGACTTCACGTCACCACCGCTAAGCTAAAGGAGGCTAATGTTGGGCTATAAAGGAACTACAGCACGGTCACATGACTTCACGTCACCACCGCTAAGCTAAAGGAGGCTAATGTTGGGCTATAAAGGAACTACAGCACGGTCACATGACTTCACGTCACCACCGCTAAGCTAAAGGAGGCTAATGTTGGGCTATAAAGGAACTACAGCACGGTCACATGACTTCACGTCACCACCGCTAAGCTAAAGGAGGCTAATGTTGGGCTATAGAGGAACTACAGCACGGTCACATGACTTCACGTCACCACCGCTAAGCTAAAGGAGGCTAATGTTGGGCTATAAAGGAACTACAGCACGGTCACATGACTTCACGTCACCACCGCTAAGCTAAAGGAGGCTAATGTTGGGCTATAAAGGAACTACAGCACGGTCACATGACTTCACTCACCCGCTAAGCTAAAGGAGGCTAATGTTGGGCTATAAAGGAACTACAGCACGGTCACATGACTTCACGTCACCACCGCTAAGCTAAAGGAGGCTAATGTTGGGCTATAAAGGAACTACAGCACGGTCACATGACTTCACGTCACCACCGCTAAGCTAAAGGAGGCTAATGTTGGGCTATAGAGGAACTACAGCACGGTCACATGACTTCACGTCACCACCGCTAAGCTAAAGGAGGCTAATGTTGGGCTATAAAGGAACTTCAGCACGGTCACATGACTTCACGTCACCACCGCTAAGCTAAAGGAGGCTAATGTTGGGCTATAAAGGAACTACAGCACGGTCACATGACTTCACGTCACCACCGCTAAGCTAAAGGTGGCTAATGTTGGGCTATAAAGGAACTACAGCACGGTCACATGACTTCACGTCACCACCGCTAAGCTAAAGGAGGCTAATGTTGGGCTATAAAGGAACTACAGCACGGTCACATGACTTCACGTCACCACCGCTAAGCTAAAGGAGGCTAATGTTGGGCTATAAAGGAACTACAGCACGGTCACATGACTTCACCTACCGCTAAGCTAAAGGAGGCTAATGTTGGGTTATAAAGGAACTACAGCACGGTCACATGACTTCACGTCACCACCGCTAAGCTAAAGGTGGCTAATGTTGGGCTATAAAGGAACTACAGCACGGTCACATGACTTCACGTCACCACCGCTAAGCTAAAGGAGGCTAATGTTGGGCTATAAAGGAACTACAGCACGGTCACATGACTTCACGTCACCACCGCTAAGCTAAAGGAGGCTAATGTTGGGCTATAAAGGAACTACAGCACGGTCACATGACTTCACGTCACCACCGCTAAGCTAAAGGAGGCTAATGTTGGGCTATAAAGGAACTACAGCACGGTCACATGACTTCACGTCACCACCGCTAAGCTAAAGGAGGCTAATGTTGGGCTATAAAGGAACTACAGCACGGTCACATGACTTCACTCACCCGCTAAGCTAAAGGAGGCTAATGTTGGGCTATAAAGGAACTACAGCACGGTCACATGACTTCACGTCACCACCGCTAAGCTAAAGGAGGCTAATGTTGGGCTATAAAGGAACTACAGCACGGTCACATGACTTCACGTCACCACCGCTAAGCTAAAGGAGGCTAATGTTGGGCTATAAAGGAACTACAGCACGGTCACATGACTTCACGTCACCACCGCTAAGCTAAAGGAGGCTAATGTTGGGCTATAGAGGAACTACAGCACGGTCACATGACTTCACGTCACCACCGCTAAGCTAAAGGAGGCTAATGTTGGGCTATAAAGGAACTACAGCACGGTCACATGACTTCACGTCACCACCGCTAAGCTAAAGGTGGCTAATGTTGGGCTATAAAGGAACTACAGCACGGTCACATGACTTCACGTCACCACCGCTAAGCTAAAGGTGGCTAATGTTGGGCTATAAAGGAACTACAGCACGGTCACATGACTTCACGTCACCACCGCTAAGCTAAAGGAGGCTAATGTTGGGCTATAAAGGAACTACAGCACGGTCACATGACTTCACGTCACCACCGCTAAGCTAAAGGAGGCTAATGTTGGGTTATAAAGGAACTACAGCACGGTCACATGACTTCACGTCACCACCGCTAAGCTAAAGGTGGCTAATGTTGGGCTATAAAGGAACTACAGCACGGTCACATGACTTCACGTCACCACCGCTAAGCTAAAGGAGGCTAATGTTGGGACTATAAAGGAACTACAGCACGGTCACATGACTTCACGTCACCACCGCTAAGCTAAAGGAGGCTAATGTTGGGCTATAAAGGAACTACAGCACGGTCACATGACTTCACGTCACCACCGCTAAGCTAAAGGAGGCTAATGCTGGGTGTGATGACGTTTAGTCGTCTCATTTAGACACTTGTTATGAACCTCTGTTCTTTAACTCGCCAATGGGGTATTTACTGATGTATTTTAAAACGTTAACATCTCTTCAGCTCGTGGTAACCACAGACCTGATTCCAGGCTAACAACCAGAAGCACATTCAGAAACCATTGACCTCCAGACCAGGGGCCAGGAAGTGATGCTGACTCATGGGGTAGGACTCTGGATCTGGTCTGATGGATCACTCACCCTGACTCCAGCGTTCCAGCTCTGCTCTGGAGAGGCGCTGTGGCTTTTATTTGAATGTGAGCGGTCAGAAACTCAATGCTTCACACGAAAAGAAGAAAGTGACTTGAAGCTCATGTTGATACTTATTTTGTGAAGTAAAGATGTAACAAGGAACAAAGATGTTCGTAGGAAAAAAGAGAATATAAATATATATATGATCAAAGAATACCGTACACGGAGGGGATAACAGATGAGAGAATACAAAGATTACCCAGATAGAAAGTTGTAAAGTAAAGAGTCCCTATTCTTTAGTGTGTTCTATAGGTGTTGGTGCATGTAACATGCAGGAGAGGACTCTTTAAAGTAGAGACACTACACACTGATATACACCTGAACATCAGCAGGAGAGGACTCTTTAAAGTAGAGACACTACACACTGATATACACCTGAACATCAGCAGGAGAGGACTCTTTAAAGTAGAGACACTACATACTGATATACACCTGAACATCAGCAGGAGAGGACTCTTTAAAGTAGAGACACTACACACTGATATACACCTGAACATCAGCAGGAGAGGACTCTTTAAAGTAGAGACACTACATACTGATATACACCTGAACATCAGCAGGAGAGGACTCTTTAAAGTAGAGACACTACATACTGATATACACCTGAACATCAGCAGGAGAGGACTCTTTAAAGTAGAGACACTACATACTGATATACACCTGAACATCAGCAGGAGAGGACTCTTTAAAGTAGAGACACTACATACTGATATACACCTGAACATCAGCAGGAGAGGACTCTTTAAAGTAGAGACACTACATACTGATATACACCTGAACATCAGCAGGAGAGCACTCTTTAAAGTAGAGACACTACATACTGATATACACCTGAACATCAGCAGGAGAGGACTCTTTAAAGTAGAGACACTACACACTGATATACACCTGAACATCAGCAGGAGAGACTCTTTAAAGTAGAGACACTACATACTGATATACACCTGAACATCAGCAGGAGAGGACTCTTTAAAGTAGAGACACTACATCCTGATATACACCTGAACATCAGCAGGAGAGGACTCTTTAAAGTAGAGACACTACATACTGATATACACCTGAACATCAGCAGGAGAGGACTCTTTAAAGTAGAGACACTACATACTGATATACACCTGAACATCAGCAGGAGAGGACTCTTTAAAGTAGAGACACTACATGCTGATATACACCTGAACATCAGCAGGAGAGGACTCTTTAAAGTAGAGACACTACATACTGATATACACCTGAACATCAGCAGGAGAGGACTCTTTAAAGTAGAGACACTACACACTGATATACACCTGAACATCAGCAGGAGAGGACTCTTTAAAGTAGAGACACTACATACTGATATACACCTGAACATCAGCAGGAGAGGACTCTTTAAAGTAGAGACACTACATACTGATATACACCTGAACATCAGCAGGAGAGGACTCTTTAAAGTAGAGACACTACATACTGATATACACCTGAACATCAGCAGGAGAGGACTCTTTAAAGTAGAGACACTACATCACTGATATACACCTGAACATCAGCAGGAGAGGACTCTTTAAAGTAGAGACACTACATACTGATATACACCTGAACATCAGCAGGAGAGGACTCTTTAAAGTAGAGACACTACATACTGATATACACCTGAACATCAGAGGAGAGGACTCTTTAAAGTAGAGACACTACATACTGATATACACCTGAACATCAGCAGGAGAGGACTCTTTAAAGTAGAGACACTACATACTGATATACACCTGAACATCAGCAGGAGAGGACTCTTTAAAGTAGAGACACTACATACTGATATACACCTGAACATCAGCAGGAGAGGACTCTTTAAAGTAGAGACACTACATACTGATATACACCTGAACATCAGCAGGAGAGGACTCTTTAAAGTAGAGACACTACATACTGATATACACCTGAACATCAGCAGGAGAGGACTCTTTAAAGTAGAGACACTACATACTGATATACACCTGAACATCAGCAGGAGAGGACTCTTTAAAGTAGAGACACTACATACTGATATACACCTGAACATCAGCAGGAGAGGACTCTTTAAAGTAGAGACACTACATACTGATATACACCTGAACATCAGCAGGAGAGGACTCTTTAAAGTAGAGACACTACATACTGATATACACCTGAACATCAGCAGGAGAGGACTCTTTAAAGTAGAGACACTACATACTGATATACACCTGAACATCAGCAGGAGAGGACTCTTTAAAGTAGAGACACTACATACTGATATACACCTGAACATCAGCAGGAGAGGACTCTTTAAAGTAGAGACACTACATACTGATATACACCTGAACATCAGCAGGAGAGGACTCTTTAAAGTAGAGACACTACATACTGATATACACCTGAACATCAGAGGAGAGGACTCTTTAAAGTAGAGACACTACATACTGATATACACCTGAACATCAGCAGGAGAGGACTCTTTAAAGTAGAGACACTACATACTGATATACACCTGAACATCAGCAGGAGAGGACTCTTTAAAGTAGAGACACTACATACTGATATACACCTGAACATCAGCAGGAGAGGACTCTTTAAAGTAGAGACACTACACACTGATATACACCTGAACATCAGAGGAGAGGACTCTTTAAAGTAGAGACACTACATACTGATATACACCTGAACATCAGCAGGAGAGGACTCTTTAAAGTAGAGACACTACATACTGATATACACCTGAACATCAGCAGGAGAGGACTCTTTAAAGTGGAGACACTACACACTGATATACACCTGAACATCAGCAGGAGAGGACTCTTTAAAGTAGAGACACTACATACTGATATACACCTGAACATCAGCAGGAGAGGACTCTTTAAAGTAGAGACACTACATACTGATATACACCTGAACATCAGCAGGAGAGGACTCTTTAAAGTAGAGACACTACATACTGATATACACCTGAACATCAGCAGGAGAGGACTCTTTAAAGTAGAGACACTACATACTGATATACACCTGAACATCAGCAGGAGAGGACTCTTTAAAGTAGAGACACTACATACTGATATACACCTGAACATCAGCAGGAGAGGACTCTTTAAAGTAGAGACACTACACACTGATATATTCATCATATTAATTAATCACTTATTTCATATTATATTTATTATGACGGCACTTTATTTGAACTCGAGCCGCTCCACCTGTAGCTGCTGAACACATTTAATCAGATATAAAGAAGTAATTGGTGTTCAGACGTGAGTGACACAGCTTCTGTTTTTATACAGTTCATCATTTCTGTTTGAAATGCTTTTTTCTAAAGTCTTGATTTCATAAAAGCCAGGTTTGAGTATTTTAGATTTGTACGAACAAACTGCTGCTGGAGACTGGCGTTCGGTGACTTGTTTGATTTGAATGCAAGGCGTTTGTCAGCGTATCTTCTGTTGCTTCAGGGTTGCTTTGATGTGTTTATTGATATGCAGTCTCTGCTGAAGTGTCCCTTTAATCGCAGCATGATGATTATCTGCGTTCAGGATACAGGCTGTTGACACGGTTCCTGCAGAAACCAGAAAGAAATGTTATGAATACACACGAAGGCTTATTGGGACCATTGTAGGTTTAAAACGTGTACCGTACTTTTCGGACTACAAGCCGCGACTTTTTCCCCATTTCTTTATGCAGCTAACGGCCACTAGGGGACCTCCTAGATCTATGGGTTTCACAGGTAAAACTAGCCACCTTTAACACTACGGGCTCTAGGACCGGTCCGCGCCCGCCACCTCTAAGCGGCGGGCTCCAGCAGGAGAAGCTGGAGGCCGGAAAAGAGCGAGACGGGTAGCACGCCAAAGTAGAAGTGGAACCGACAGAACGAGAGCGAGACAGACGGACAGTTTAGCTGCTGCGGCTCATAGGCAGGTGCGCTTTATAGTCCGGAAAGTACGGTACATGTATATAAATATACATATATTCATGATTTTCTCATCAATTGGCTCTTATACGTCACATTATTTCTGTTTTGTACTCTGTAAAATAAATCATGTTTCTGCTGAAGACACGCTTTCCTTTGTCGATGTCTGCTTTGTGAATACTCTGCAGGTCGTGCACTCACATGGGAGCAGCTGTCCTGCAGATATCATACTATGCACCCTGGGGCTTATCCAACACGCCGTGAATCCACGGAGAGGAGAAGTCGAACTTCTGATTTCAATACAATTATAACATGAAATAGTTAAAATAAAGTGTTTTGCTCTGTGATGTAATGTGATTACAGTGACTCTGACTCCAGAGAGAAGTCTCTACGGAGACTCTGACTCTAGAGAGAAGTCTCTATGGTGACTCTGACTCCAGAGAGAAGTCTCTACGGAGACTCTGACTCTAGAGAGAAGTCTCTACGGTGACTCTGACTCTAGAGAGAAGTCTCTACGGTGACTCTGACTCCAGAGAGAAGTCTCTACGGAGACTCTGACTCCAGAGAGAAGTCTCTACGGTGACTCTGACTCCAGAGAGAAGTCTCTACGGAGACTCTGACTCTAGAGAGAAGTCTCTACGGTGACTCTGACTCTAGAGAGAAGTCTCTACGGTGACTCTGACTCAGAGAGAAGTCTCTACGGAGACTCTGACTCTAGAGAGAAGTCTCTACGGTGACTCTGACTCCAGAGAGAAGTCTCTACGGAGACTCTGACTCTAGAGAGAAGTCTCTACGGTGACTCTGACTCCAGAGAGAAGTCTCTACGGTGACTCTGACTCTAGAGAGAAGTCTCTACGGTGACTCTGACTCCAGAGAGAAGTCTCTACGGAGACTCTGACTCTAGAGAGAAGTCTCTACGGTGACTCTGACTCCAGAGAGAAGTCTCTATGGTGACTCTGACTCCAGAGAGAAGTCTCTACGGTGACTCTGACTCCAGAGAGAAGTCTCTACGGAGACTCTGACTCTAGAGAGAAGTCTCTACGGTGACTCTGACTCCAGAGAGAAGTCTCTACGGTGACTCTGACTCTAGAGAGAAGTCTCTACGGAGACTCTGACTCCAGAGAGAAGTCTCTACGGTGACTCTGACTCCAGAGAGAAGTCTCTACGGAGACTCTGACTCTAGAGAGAAGTCTCTACGGTGACTCTGACTCCAGAGAGAAGTCTCTACGGAGACTCTGACTCCAGAGAGAAGTCTCTACGGTGACTCCAGAGAGAAGTCTCTACGGTGACTCAGAGAGAAGTCTCTACGGTGACTCTGACTCCAGAGAGAAGTCTCTACGGTGACTCTAGAGAGAAGTCTCTACGGTGACTCCAGAGAGAAGTCTCTACGGTGACTCCAGAGAGAAGTCTCTACGGTGACTCTGACTCTAGAGAGAAGTCTCTACGGTGACTCTGACTCTAGAGAGAAGTCTCTACGGTGACTCTGACTCCAGAGAGAAGTCTCTACGGTGACTCTGACTCTAGAGAGAAGTCTCTACGGTGACTCTGACTCTAGAGAGAAGTCTCTACGGTGACTCTGACTCCAGAGAGAAGTCTCTATGGTGACTCTGACTCCAGAGAGAAGTCTCTACGGTGACTCTGACTCCAGAGAGAAGTCTCTACGGTGACTCTGACTCCAGAGAGAAGTCTCTACGGTGACTCTGACTCTAGAGAGAAGTCTCTACGGTGACTCTGACTCCAGAGAGAAGTCTCTACGGTGACTCTGACTCCAGAGAGAACTCTCTACGGTGACTCTGACTCTAGAGAGAAGTCTCTACGGTGACTCTGACTCCAGAGAGAAGTCTCTACGGTGACTCTGACTCTAGAGAGAAGTCTCTACGGTGACTCTGACTCTAGAGAGAAGTCTCTACGGTGACTCTGACTCCAGAGAGAAGTCTCTATGGTGACTCTGACTCCAGAGAGAAGTCTCTACGGTGACTCTGACTCTAGAGAGAAGTCTCTACGGTGACTCTGACTCCAGAGAGAAGTCTCTACGGTGACTCTGACTCCAGAGAGAAGTCTCTACGGTGACTCTGACTCTAGAGAGAAGTCTCTATGGTGACTCTGACTCCAGAGAGAAGTCTCTACGGTGACTCTAGAGAGAAGTCACTACGGTGACTCTGACTCCAGAGAGAAGTCTCTACGGTGACTCTGACTCTAGAGAGAAGTCACTACGGTGACTCTGACTCTAGAGAGAAGTCTCTACGGTGACTCTGACTCCAGAGAGAAGTCTCTACGGAGACTCTGACTCTAATTCTCTGATTCTAGTTCCAAGAATTCAGGGTTGTTGGTTGTTCCTAGAGTCTCTGAAAGTACAATGGGAGCCAGAGCCTTTTCTTATCAAGCTCCACATTTGTGGAATCAGCTTCCAGTTTGTGTTCGGGCGGCAGACACCCTATCCGTTTTAAGAGTGCGCTGAAGACCTTCCTTTTTGATAAAGCTTATAGATTAGATTCAGCCCCTAGTTTTGCTGATATAGGCTTAGTCTGTCGGGGGACATCTCACTTCTTCCTTCTCTCTGTCTTACCTGTGTCCTCTCATGGGGACATCTCACTTCTTCCTTCTCTCTGTCTGTACCTGTGTCCTCTCATGGGGACATCTCACTTCTTCCTTCTCTCTGTCTGTACCTGTGTCCTCTCATGGGGACATCTCACTTCTTCCTTCTCTCTGTCTGTACCTGTGTCCTCTCATGGGGACATCTCACTTCTTCCTTCTCTCTGTCTGTACCCTGTGTCCTCTCATGGGGACATCTCACTTCTTCCTTCTCTCTGTCTGTCCCTGTGTCCTCTCATGGGGACATCTTCCTTCTCTCTGTCTGTACCTGTGTCCTCTCATGGGGACATCTCACTTCTTCCTTCTCTCTGTCTGTACCTGTGTCCTCTCATGGGGACATCTCACTTCTTCCTTCTCTCTGTCTGTACCTGTGTCCTCTCATGGGGACATCTCACTTCTTCCTTCTCTCTGTCTGTCCCTGTGTCCTCTCATGGGGACATCTCACTTCTTCCTTCTCTCTGTCTGTACCTGTGTCCTCTCATGGGGACATCTCACTTCTTCCTTCTCTCTGTCTGTACCTGTGTCCTCTCATGGGGACATCTCACTTCTTCCTTCTCTCTGTCTGTACCTGTGTCCTCTCATGGGGACATCTCACTTCTTCCTTCTCTCTGTCTGTACCTGTGTCCTCTCATGGGGACATCTCACTTCTTCCTTCTCTCTGTCTGTACCTGTGTCCTCTCATGGGGACATCTCACTTCTTCCTTCTCTCTGTCTGTCCTGTGTCCTCTCATGGGGACATCTCACTTCTTCCTTCTCTGTCTCCTGGTCCCTCTGGGGACTCTTCCCTTCTGTCTGTCCTCTCATGGGGACATCTCACTTCTTCCTTCTCTCTGTCTGTACCTGTGTCCTCTCATGGGGACATCTCACTTCTTCCTTCTCTCTGTCTGTACCTGTGTCCTCTCATGGGGACATCTCCTTCTTCCTTCTCTCTGTCTGTACCTGTGTCCTCTCATGGGGACATCTCACTTCTTCCTTCTCTCTGTCTGTACCTGTGTCCTCTCATGGGGACATCTCACTTCTTCCTTCTCTCTGTCTGTACCTGTGTCCTCTCATGGGGACATCTCACTTCTTCCTTCTCTCTGTCTGTACCTGTGTCCTCTCATGGGGACATCTCACTTCTTCCTTCTCTCTGTCTGTACCTGTGTCCTCTCATGGGGACATCTTCCTTCTCTCTGTCTGTACCTGTGTCCTCTCATGGGGACATCTCACTTCTTCCTTCTCTCTGTCTGTACCTGTGTCCTCTCATGGGGACATCTCACTTCTTCCTTCTCTCTGTCTGTACCTGTGTCCTCTCATGGGGACATCTCCTTCTTCCTTCTCTCTGTCTGTACCTGTGTCCTCTCATGGGGACATCTCACTTCTTCCTTCTCTCTGTCTGTACCTGTGTCCTCTCATGGGGACATCTCACTTCTTCCTTCTCTCTGTCTGTACCTGTGTCCTCTCATGGGGACATCTCACTTCTTCCTTCTCTCTGTCTGTACCTGTGTCCTCTCATGGGGACATCTCACTTCTTCCTTCTCTCTGTCTGTACCTGTGTCCTCTCATGGGGACATCTCACTTCTTCCTTCTCTCTGTCTGTACCTGTGTCCTCTCATGGGGACATCTTCCTTCTCTCTGTCTGTACCTGTGTCCTCTCATGGGGACATCTCCTTCTTCCTTCTCTGTCTGTACCTGTGTCCTCTCATGGGGACATCTCACTTCTTCCTTCTCTCTGTCTGTACCTGTGTCCTCTCATGGGGACATCTCACTTCTTCCTTCTCTCTGTCTGTACCCTGTGTCCTCTCATGGGGACATCTCACTTCTTCCTTCTCTCTGTCTGTACCCTGTGTCCTCTCATGGGGACATCTCACTTCTTCCTTCTCTCTGTCTGTCCCTGTGTCCTCTCATGGGGACATCTCACTTCTTCCTTCTCTCTGTCTGTACCTGTGTCCTCTCATGGGGACATCTCACTTCTTCCTTCTCTCTGTCTGTACCTGTGTCCTCTCATGGGGACATCTCACTTCTTCCTTCTCTCTGTCTGTCCCTGTGTCCTCTCATGGGGACATCTCACTTCTTCCTTCTCTCTGTCTGTACCTGTGTCCTCTCATGGGGACATCTCACTTCTTCCTTCTCTCTGTCTGTACCTGTGTCCTCTCATGGGGACATCTCACTTCTTCCTTCTCTCTGTCTGTCCCTGTGTCCTCTCATGGGGACATCTCACTTCTTCCTTCTCTCTGTCTGTCCCTGTGTCCTCTCATGGGGACATCTTCCTTCTCTCTGTCTGACCTGTGTCCTCTCATGGGGACATCTCACTTCTTCCTTCTCTCTGTCTGTACCTGTGTCCTCTCATGGGGACATCTCACTTCTTCCTTCTCTCTGTCTGTACCTGTGTCCTCTCATGGGGACATCTCCTTCTTCCTTCTCTCTGTCTGTACCTGTGTCCTCTCATGGGGACATCTCACTTCTTCCTTCTCTCTGTCTGTACCTGTGTCCTCTCATGGGGACATCTCACTTCTTCCTTCTCTCTGTCTGTACCTGTGTCCTCTCATGGGGACATCTCACTTCTTCCTTCTCTCTGTCTGTCCCTGTGTCCTCTCATGGGGACATCTCACTTCTTCCTTCTCTCTGTCTGTCCCTGTGTCCTCTCATGGGGACATCTTCCTTCTCTCTGTCTGCACCTGTGTCCTCTCATGGGGACATCTCACTTCTTCCTTCTCTCTGTCTGTACCTGTGTCCTCTCATGGGGACATCTCACTTCTTCCTTCTCTCTGTCTGTACCTGTGTCCTCTCATGGGGACATCTTCCTTCTTCCTTCTCTCTGTCTGTACCTGTGTCCTCTCATGGGGACATCTCACTTCTTCCTTCTCTCTGTCTGTACCTGTGTCCTCTCATGGGGACATCTCACTTCTTCCTTCTCTCTGTCTGTCCCTGTGTCCTCTCATGGGGACATCTCACTTCTTCCTTCTCTCTGTCTGTACCTGTGTCCTCTCATGGGGACATCTCACTTCTTCCTTCTCTCTGTCTGTACCTGTGTCCTCTCATGGGGACATCTCGCTTCTTCCTTCTCTCTGTCTGTACCTGTGTCCTCTCATGGGGACATCCTTCTTCCTTCTCTCTGTCTGTACCTGTGTCCTCTCATGGGGACATCTCACTTCTTCCTTCTCTCTGTCTGTACCTGTGTCCTCTCATGGGGACATCTCACTTCTTCCTTCTCTCTGTCTGTCCCTGTGTCCTCTCATGGGGACATCTCACTTCTTCCTTCTCTCTGTCTGTACCTGTGTCCTCTCATGGGGACATCTCACTTCTTCCTTCTCTCTGTCTG